>JAHZNE010005206.1:0-33950 GCA_027744055.1 Callyntrura sp. NNG-2020
CCACCACCACAGCAGTGGCAGTCTTACGTAAAATGACCGTACCGTTGCCTTCTTCTCTCCTCGACTTGTTAAAAAGAAAACAAAAAACAAGTCGTGGTAGAGTGGGAGACGTGGAATGATTAAATGAAACCCCAGCCTTGTACATTCTACCTAACCGCGCACATCCCTAAGAACAACAGTAATTTCCGGTACAGTTGAACAAGACGATGATGGTGATGGTCATTATCACTGTAAGAATTATTATTGTTGTTGTTATTATTATTATCAAGATGTATGTACGTTTGGCAAGAGAGAGAGAGAGAGAGAGATGACCAGTAGGAAGGAGTAGTTAGCGAGTAAGCAGAACATGCACACCAATTATTACGATTACTGTCATTCATGTTCATTTTTATTTCTTCTATTTATTTATCTCTCTCTCTCTCCCGCTCTCTCTCATTCTATCTGCTTGCACCCGTCAAACAAACAAAACCCTCGTGTTACATACACCCCAGAGCAGTAATAAACAGTAGTGGCCTAATCACTCATCAACATCTTGAAACAAAAATAATAATGATGAGAGAGTTCTCCTCGGTAGCGGAGGAAGAAGACGGAAAAAAACTAGATTTTCTGCTTACAACTGACCATCATGGGAAAAGAAGACGGCAGTAGTGTACACAATCGGAGTGGTCAATGCTGCTGCGGCTGCTCGCAGCACACGGGCACCACCACCAGCACTGCACCGGAAGTGGATTTGCACTTTGGAGAGGGAAACCAGACAGCTAGATAGTATGTGGGGAGTGAAGTAGGGAAAAAATATTTCTATCCTTTTTTTATCATGTGAACCTTTTAGCAAAAGACAAGTTTACAGCGAGCGGCAGCGGCATTTTATCGGCAATTTCGATCAAATTAAAAATGGCCAGGTTTAGAGGCTTGTGTGGGGTAATTATGACGTGGGCTGGGAGGTGAGGCAGATTATGGTCACAGGTTGTACCGGGTAATATGCTGCTAAGTGAGTTTGGTTGTTTTAACGTTTTAATTAGGCTAACTTGATAATAGGGAGAGAGAGAGTCAAGAAGCTGCACGGGGGACGGAGGTACCTAAATGGCGAACAACGACGACGATGAGGTTAAGTGCGGTGCTGCTTTTGTAAGTAAGGCGGTTATAGAGTTTGAGGAAGGGGGTACGTACCTGAGGCTGTTGATGATGTGGAAGGTGACCCTGGTGCGCCCATGCTACTTTTTCCTGAGACTGTTGCTGCTGCTGTGGATGACCCCAGTTCTTTACTGGCTTTGGTCTGATGATGATGATGATTGTAGCTGTGGTGGTGATGATGATGGGACTTGTAACGGCGACTGATTGGAGCAGAGATGCTGGGCTTCACCACCGGAATAAAGTGATTATGATTGAGATGCTGATGATTGCCAGAGGAAGGGGACGAGGACGAGGAAGAAGACGCCGAGTGGCTGGCGTCACCCCGGTGATTGGTCAACACGTGATTGGGAGAGGGATTGGAGGTGGACCCTTCTTTTTCGGCGGGGGAGTTGGCGTCCCCATCCCCACACGAGGAAGGGGCAACAGCCGTGTTGGTAGCAGGGCTGGATTTGTCCTCGTCGTCGTTTTCCTGACCGGAGGGCACGGAACCCTCGATGGGATCCTTGACGACGACGTTGTTGTTATTGTTTGCTAGAACGGACTCGTCGTCCTCGACGTCCTCCTCATTGTTTCCGTCCCCGCTACAGTCTTGGGAGCTTTTGAGGGCGTCCTCGACATTGTTGTTGTTGTTATTGTTATTATTGTTGGGGAGCTTGGAGGAAGGTCCATTCGCGGAGTTGGCGATACCTGCGGCTGCCGCGCTAATTAAACTGCGGGCGTACGCGTGCTGTTCTCTGTCGTCTTCTTCATCATCTTCATCCGCGTCCGAGCAGGGATTCGACGAGCTGGGGCTCTCCCCCAAGTAATGATGCGACAGGGGATGGTGATGATGATGATGGTGACCCAAGTGATGGTGATTGTTTTTCGTGTCAAAATTGTTATTGTTCAATATTGCCGCGGCAGCAGCAGCAGCCGCTACCTGATTTGAATGATTTGCTGTGTGATGCCCCACAATCCCTCCGGCACCCGCAGACCCGGCTGCCACCACAGCCGGGCATGTTTTCACCTTGTGATTTATAAAGCGGACAATGTCCCCCAAACTGAATTGCTTTTGGCAGGAACCACACGTCAGGGTATCGCTGGGACCTACGTGATGGTGGGAGGAGGCGGGGGAGGAGGTTGCCGTTGTTGCATACTGGTCCACTGAAACAAGAAAAAAATCCCACAAATATAATCTCATCTCCATCCAATTCACTTTTATATAATCTTCCTTCTTTCCCATTCCCCTATAAATACACTATATACTTCCCCCTCGCGGTTATTACTATTTTTCTTTTCCCGACTCGGAAATGACGCAATTTACTCTCGGAGGCCCACAAAAAATCCTGCTCGCCCCTTTACCACGGTCGCGCTGTAGTAAAGTAACGAATAACCACCTCTTCGTCTACCAATCGCCTCCATTATTGCCCAATTCCCTTTCATTTTCAAGATGATTGTCAATATTTTTCCAATCACATCCCCCTTAACCAATAATACCATCACACATACACTTTTACTCTTTTTCCACATTTTCCCTCGCCCCTCAATTTATCTCCCCTGCTTGACTTTCATCATCATCACCACATTCCCGTCAACTCTGCACAGGGTCACAATTTTTCACAAAATGGAATATGCATAACAAAACACACGCCAAGTAACACAATTGATGAGGAAATCGAAGAGAGATAGTTACAGTCAACCAGAGAGAGCGCGCGAGCGAGAGAGGTGATCGGTGATTCTGTCTCGCTCTCTGTCCGTCCGATAACCATCTCTCTCTCTCTCTCTCTCTCAGAGAACTCGTTACCAACCACCGCTAACGCTCCCCCAAGTGTTATTCCAGAGAAAAATGGAAAATGATCAGATTGTGTATTAGCTTGTTTGCATAAATACATAATAATAATAGTAACAACAAAACCGGGCGAGAGGGAAGAGGTGGTGGAAGGTTACGCACACGAGGAGAGAGAGATGGCCACAACGAGTCAACGATCCTGCCACGGAGGAAATTGGAAATGGAAGTAGAAAAACATAACAAAAACAAAATAAAATGACGTAATGTCTGCTTTTTTGTGTTTGTCTCCGTCCATCTCTCACTCCGAAAGACATCCGTACACAGACACAGACTACCTTACATCCTTCTAATCTCTTGCGAGTCATCAGCAGAGAAAGACTGTGTTTATGTGTGGGGGTACGTCACAAGATGAACAAGAGATTGCGGCTGGTTGATTTGAATAACTAATTTCCCTTTTGATGCATTTCTAATGTCCAAACGGAACAAAAACGCGGATCTCTCACTGGATGTTACAATTCTGGTATTACGTCACGCCATATTCCTCCTCTTTACCCAGCAGCGACGAGGACAAAAGGGGCGACACAACAACAACTATACGTGTGTGGTGGGGGCGGTTTGGCTTCCCCATTGACCTTCTTGACTTGGCCTCTCTCTGGTAAGGAGAGAGAAGAGAGAGAGATGGTCTACGCTGTTGTTGTCTGTCGAATAAAAAAGAGTTGCGCAATCCTGCATACGTTTACCTTATCGTCTGTCAAGACGTGCATTCCAATGACAGGATCGCGAGCTTTGAAGGAGAATTTATTCAAAATATTTTTCCACGTGGAGAATAAAAAGAGGAAGGAGGAAAAAGCGTTTTTTAAACAAAATTTTCCATTTTGACCCTTTTTCCTTCCCTGTATCTATGGGGCAGAGGGATAAAAGTACGTTTTTAACGGGGCATTTTCCCCGGTGTCCAGGCATAAATGCAACGTGTAATGATCCTGCACTTCCTTTTTTCTACTCTTTCTCCAGCGCCAACTGTGGCGAACCCCGGGTGCGGAGAAGAAAGGAAGAATACATTAAAAAATGCATCAAGAAATAACTCCACCATTTTTACAGCCGACAAATAAAAACGCCACGAACTTGCTTTCCTGGAGAGCTTGTTGTGGGGCCAGCTACCCACAAAAATGGAGGAGAGAGAGAGAGAGAGAAGGAGAGGAATGATTAATAATCTTTTTTGGCTACTCCAGTTGGCGAGGGAGGGAACCACCGCGTGGAGAAAATACAAAAAAATATCATCATTATTAAGTTTATCACGATACAGCGAACAATGCCTGGCAATGAGGAGATCACTACCAGGATGATGATGATGATCCTCCGAACAGCTACTGCTGCTGTTCATCATGATGAGGATGATGGTGGAAGTGAAAAATGGAAATTTTCTTTCAGCTTTGGGTTACACAGCTATTTTGAGAGTGGACGATGATACTACTGCGGTTACGGGGCGATAAAGGGGAAAAATGAAAAGTTTAAAAGGTTTTTTTATATAAAAAAAAGATGATAATGACTACTGTGATAATGGTCGTTTTTATTCCACTGCCAACGGTTACCACAATAAAGAGAGAGAGAGAGAAAGGGTTGTGGAGGGAAGAGGTAAAGAGGAAAAAAAGAATGGAGGAGCGGAGAGAGATAGAGAGAGAGAGAGCCAAAAGTGGTGAGTGGAAAGTGGACGGGTATTTAAAAAAGAAAAAAGTTATGATGGTGAGCAGTGTGAAATGGAAAGGAGCTAAGAAGGAGGAAAATGAAAAGCAAGTATTAAAATTGGCGGTATAAAAACCGGGTATTTTTCGGGGAATAATTACTGTTCCATTGGATGTCCATTTTTTCTTTTTTTGGGTTAAAATGGTAACCTCGACAACAGGAAAACATATTTGAACAAAATCACAGTTTTTTTTACAATTCTGGAATTTTGGAAATTTTCTGAGAATTGAGTAACGAGCGGACTCTAAACACGCTAAACCCCCGGATTATTATTTCTGTTTGGAATAAATTTCGAGACGTCTTTGGAGGGAAGGAAAACACGAAACAAAATTGTTTGTTTGTTGTTGTTATTTTTCGCAGTTGGCTATATTTTTGAGAGGATTAGCATTGTTTTCTCGCATACACACACAGAGAATGTGTAATATCGGCAGTATTGTACCGAAAATGTGGCGTAATCCGATTTATGTGTAACACTCTCTACCAATCCGATTGCACAATGAAGCTGTCAATCCTGTCAACTTATATTTTTATCAACCATCTGGCCCTCCCCTCCAATAACGTCGGAGTATCGTTGGTCACTTAATAAGACACACTCAAAATATTCGAGCAAGTCCCCATTTCCCAAGCGCTTTTCGCTTACCAAAATAACCTTGACCACATCTCCTGTATTCCTCGTCACTCTCCTCTTCCATTTCGTGATCTTCCTCGTTTTCCTCATCGTCCGCATGATGTCCTCTAAAAAACGCCAGGTTGGCCAGCGCTGCTCTGGAAGAAGACGCTACCGGCATCATTGTTTATTTTTTCCTACCCACAACCCTCTAACTCTCCCCGGTTCTCCGGGAGAGTTCACTGACCACTGGACTGACCACAGAAACCACTTGACCACCAACGAGAAAAAAAACACTGACCAACTTGAACTCCCGTTTATTTTCCAAGGCCAGCCTTACAATATCCTCAACTTGACTCAACCATCACGAAAAAGGAAGACACTAAATATTTCTCTTTTTGTGGTCAAAACTTGGTTGCACACACACACAAACACATATACACCCTCACCACAATTTCTGCGGATGGACATGAAAAATCCTGCTGCCACTCACTCACTCACTCTCCTCCATTTTTCCTGACTTCATTTTTCTGGACAAGCTAAGCCTGATAAAGCACACAAGGAAAACACAGCTCCGTGTCGTCAGGCTGTATGACACCAAGTCTGAAAAATATTTCTCTACGACGAGAGAGAGATCCCTCGCTCTCCGTTCTCCTGCCTGTCTACTAAGCAAATAAATTCCCAGACAACTCCCAACAACACAACAATCTCCTTTTTCGAGTTGGCTACCCAAAAAATATTATTTTTCTATTTATCCATCATCATCCATCCTCCAGTACCAGGCTACCTACACACAACTCTCTAATAATAATGTGGCGTGCATGTTACAAAAAAGGGAGACGGAGAGAAAAAAACCCCAAGTACCTCTCTGCTACAAACGACCACTACTACCATATCATCATCATCATCATCAGCATCATCCCTGCTTCAAAGGTCTGTCCTCTTGAAAAAAATGAAGGGAAGCCAGGAACGGAGAGAACGTTGAAAAAAGGACCTAATAATACAGGATAATGGGCATTATGAGGATTTTTTGGACCAGAGAGAGAGAGAGAATGACGAGGAGAAGAATGAAAGCCGTCAAAAAATATGACGTGTCGGTCATCCGTGCATAATGTGACAGTCCCTTCGTCTTCTTCGTCTTCCTTGTGGCATTATGAGGTTGTTGTAGTACCCTATACCCACACAAGCAGTCATCAAGTAGATTTTTACATTTTTGTAGGACTCTCCGGAACCATAGTGCATTTCCCTGGAAGGAGACCAGAAATACGGCAGAGCATATAGGAGGAGTTGATTTCGACTTTGACAATGAAATGGATCGTAATATCAGGAAAAGAGGAACAGGCTGATTATCAGCGGCGTAAAAGCGAAGTATCGCCATGGTACATATGCGGGGCAACTTGTTGGATGACCGCAAACCATTACCGTAGAATTATTCTGCAAGATGGGTCAGATTTTGGAGTTTTCAGAATTCCAAGGAGTTTGTTGAGGGTACATAAGAAGAGGAGAGATAACGTGATTTTAAGATGATGAATGACCAGAGGAGAGAGGGAAAGAAGGATTTCTGGACAAAAAGTAGAACGATAAACGATGATTACGGGGATAGTGATGATGACATTGCGTAATTTTTGTCTACTGCGGGAAACAATATTGAGAGAGGTAGGTAGAGAGACAGAGAGGTACATAAGGTCGGGTAAGGGAATACGGGATGATAAAAGCAGAAAATGATGGAAGGGCTTTTTTGTCAAGACTTTTTGACAAAAAAGTGTCAATCGAATCATAACGCCGGAGGAGAGACAGAACCAAACGTCACCAAAATATCACCCGCTGCCTCTACAAACAACCCACAGAAACAGGAATCCTCTCTCTCTCTCTCCCAGTAACTGTATACAATTTCTCTCCATCTTTGGTGTCGGTGAGTATTGCGGTGTCCTGGTCGTTTTTGGGGGAAAGTGAGACTGTCAAAGGAATAGGGCATTTCTAACGAGAAGGAAAAATCCCTGCTATTTTTTCATCTCAACAGACATCACACACACACATTTGTAGAGAGAGAGGCCCCTTCTTTCCTGCGCCCATCATCATTACCGCTCATCTCTCGAGTCCAGCGCATTACAAACAAATGCCCCGAAATTACCCAAAAATCGAGAACCACTATCATCATCGTCATCATCACTGCTTGTTTTTTTTCTGTTTGTCATCCTCATCATTACAGCATCAGACATTTACTATTTGTGTGTGTAACACTGACAATCATCATCATCACCATCATCTCTCTGTCCATTTGCGGAGTTGACGGCCCAGAAAAAAGGGCCCCTTTTTACATTCTCGGAGGACCATCAGGACAGCAGACAACGTTTTCAACTTTGATTTCTACTCTTTTACCAGCCTCACCACACTACCATCACCCCACACGGGTCGAGTACGATTTTTCGATTAAATATTTTATTTAATGCTGTTATTGTTAATAATAAAACACGAAAAAATCGTTTTTCCCTATCCCTCCCCTGTACACATACACACAGAGTTTCTCGGCATTTGTGAGGATGCACCGTACAGCATCATCATCATCATCATCATCATCAACTTTATCCTCAAATTGGCAGCATCACTGGTATTATTTCATTACAACCAATCCTGCCTGAGTAGTAGTGTCCTGCTGGTGCAGGAAAAAGGCGGAAGAAAAAAAACAAGACAATTGAGCATTTTTTGCTGGGAAACTGGAGAAAAAAGTCTGAGAGAGAGAATAAATTTTTGTGCGATGCCACGGTAACGATGCCGATGATGATAGTAATAATAAGTGACAAAAAGGGGACACGTATGCATACCTAATAATGATAATGGCCGTAGAATAAAAATACCCAGCGCGTAATTTTTAGTAAATAGGTCGTTCCAGTAATCATCGTTGTCATTATTACTACAGGCCTTTTAATACCAATATCTCTCGAAAAAATGCATCTCTCTCTCTCTTTCTCATTTTCCAACGATTCAGGGTAAACGGCATAAAAATACATAATACAACACGGGGCAGGTCTCTCTTTCTGTTTTTTTCTCGCCAGCGATCCAATCTATTATGCATGCACGCATTTTAAGCATTGATACGACCAACCCAGAAAAAAAGAGAATTCCCCTTGAAAAAGAGAGAAAAACTCATACCAACCTCTCTCTCTCTCTCTCTCTCTCTCTCTCTCAAAGCTTCCTATTTATTCGCCTCTGCTGAAAGAAAACCTGGTAATAATTTTTTTGGTGGTGTCGTTGTCCAGAAAAAAGTGTACCCACCACAGCACCATTACTACTACCGTATCCCAAAACGGTTATCATTGTTGATTTCATGTGGCGTGTGTTTTTTCTCAGATTCGAGTTATTTAGTCATTCATATTTTTTTACACAACTTCGAGGTGGACGGGTAACCAGCAAAAATGGAAAGCGAGAGAGAGAGAGAGAGAGATGGAAAATAGATAGTTTTGTGCGGGGATTTAACGGTAAAAAAGGTTGATTTTTTGCGGCTGCTCTCCACATTTCTGGGTTGTTTTTCTAACAGGCCAGAAAAAAGGTAGGGAGAGAGGGAGATAAGTTATTGGTGACCAACGTGACCTGTGACCTGGGATATTCAGAAAAGAGAGAGAGAGAGAGTAACCATCTCGACTCTGAGAATAAATCCTGTTTAATGATTTAAACGAGGCGTCGTTTTGTGCGAAATAATAATCATCATAAAAATGTGAGACAGATGGACAGCTGCTGCTCTGGGCTGCTCCTGCTGCTATTTTTGAAACCAGCGGGATTTGTGTACGAGAGAACCAGGGTTTAACGGCTACAGCAGTGGCAATTTAACTTTGGGAGAGGCACACAGAAGAATTTTCTCTCGTTTAATTCCTCTCTCTCTTTCTCGTCAAAAGGAAGACAAAATTACAATAAACCCTTTTGAAAGAAAAAATACTTTCCTTCAGTCTCCTTGCAGTTGTGTACTGGTCGTAATGAGTTTTAAAATTACACGAGACATTTTTGTGTGCCATTTTCCATGAATCTTCCTGGCATCACCATTTTGAAGGTGAAGGGCACTCCACATAACAACGCTGGAAAGCCCGATGTTTTATTATCTTTCCTGCCTTCTTTCTATTTTTGGGGATTTTCGATCACATTAACAGGAGCTGTAGTAGTAGTAGTAGTAGTAGCGTGGACAGCTGGACATAAATAGGATTTCTAGACTCATCTTGTCTCACAGCAGCCGTGTCAAGAAATTAACGACACAAAAAACCCGGTTTTATTCCCTTTTAATTTTTACAGTCCACTGCAGGCACTTAAGCACGCAGAGAGATTGAGAGAGAGTTTATCTTACATTCATTTTACGGCTCAGCAGCCCAACATTGCAGCTGGGGTGAGAGAGAGAGAGAGGGAGTATGCAAAAAAGGATAAAAAATGCGAATGTGTGAAAAAAGCTGAAGAAGAGTGCCTTTTTTGCGGTGTTGCAATTCATGCCGTATTTTTGCGAGAATCTGTTGTTACAAATGGATAGAGAGAGAGAGAGAGAGAGGGAACACAAAACATCGTTCGTCATCCTGTGCTCCTCATCATCATCGTCATCCTCGTTCTCCTCTCTCTGCCCGATATGTTTCTCACAGTTGTAGTTGTAAAATCGTAAACAGGATTATATCTATCGGAAAACTCATCATCGTCGTCGTCATTATTATTATTATTATTATTATTGCTATTGTTATTGTTGTTGTTGTACATTTTTTATTTATGATTATGACGACTGTCAAAAGTGGATGGATGGATGGTTTTGCAATTCAAAATAAGAATACCACGGCTGCTGCTTCTGCGATTACTACGACTACTACTCCTAGTCCTACTGTAATAATAGGAAGAAAAAGGAAAATTTGAAAAGTGGAGAGAGGTACACAAATAATAATGTGGAATGCAAGGAGTACTGGTGTGCTAGAGAGAGAGAGAGAGAGACGTACAGGCAGAAGGGAATATTGCCCCCCTGTAGCTCTGGTTTTGTCATAAAAATTGACCACGGGAGGTCCATACCCATAAAAAATTGTCAGTTGTCGGGCGGGAGAGGAGAAGAAGAAGAAGACAGGACTTCGATTCCCCCTCTTGTGGTCTGCACAGAGAGAGAGAGAGAGAGAGAGAGAGAGAGAAATAGAGAAGAGTGGAACTCGAATGACGACAATCCTTCTACTTGTTTGTCACCGTCGTCGTTGTCGTCGTCCTCCTCAAGAAGAATTGTTGGTGAGCAAAAGCAACCCTCATTCAATAATAAAAAGAAACAAAGCAAAAAAATAGGAAACGATTTTTTTCGCTGCTGTGCTGTTTCTATCATTTACATTTTTGGAATCGGGCGCCGATCCTGGCGAGTGCGCTCTCGTATTTGTATGTCAGTCGCACTTTCTCCTGGGGTGTGCTGGGTATAAGTAACTGTATCTCCCCCCGCACCGCGGACCATCATCACACAAAAAACCAGCACCACCACCAACACCACCACTGGTGAGGGGGGATCAAGACAACTTGTGTGCCAATCAAGTGTCCACATTTTGTTATTACGGCAGCGCCTCAATTCTTCTTTGTTTTCCTTTTTTCTTCGACAGAGAAAAGAAAAGAGAGCGAGAGAGAGAAATAAAATGTAATAAAAATGTCATCAGATGATGATGACAACTCTTGGCCAAAGTGACGTGCCCATCATTGGAAGACCCCTCTCTCATGTCACCTACGCTGGCGATTGTGGCACACACACACGTCAAAGTTTAACGTCTTTTCTACGACAACGTTCATTTGGACACGGCAAGAAAACAAGGGGAAAATGCATTTTTCTTCTCTCTCCTTAACGAAATCAGCTGGTCATTAATCAAAATAGTGAAAGGAACAATGAGCTCGTGCCTCAATATCGGCATTGTCATTCTGATCATCAGCATGCTCACGCCTCCATTCATAAACTTCAATATTTTGGTCATTTTTGGTCATCTCAGTTTGCCGTGCTTTTTTCCCATCTGCTGCTGCTGCTTGAACCTATCCAAAGATCGGGACACCAAAAAAAATAACGCGTTTTGTAAAGGACTTTTTTCGTGTTTCGTTTTTTCTGGACGATGGTCACAATTGAAAGGTTGGTCCCGTAATGTGACAACGGTGACCATGTTCCCTTGAATTGAAGCAACAACGAGCCGGGAACAAAAAAGGGGACTTGAATGAATCTTTCTGCTGCTGTGATCATGATGATGCTGGAGCTCTCGGATGGTCAGCCCCCAGCGCGGTGAATGGAGAACTCGTGTTTCCCTGGGCAAGCGGACAATGGGTTACATAACAGTACAATAGCGAGCAACAAGAGGACAGCAAACACAAATGGAGAAAAAGAGGAGCGCTTTAATAGACATCAATAAATAAGGGATATCATCATAAAAGTCAGAGGGATCCACCTCCGCCGCCTCTGCATCGTCCTCAGAGGAAAAATGGCCCTTCATAAAATATTCATGACGGAACGAAAAGAAAAAAGAAAATTTCAATTTTCAACTTTTTTCTCTTTTTTTCTCCCCAATTCCCCGGTGCGTGGGCTGCTTTGTATGATTAGGGGCTATTTAACGCCAATCGATAATGGACACACAAGCGTGTGCAAAGGAGACAATAGAAAAGTGTCCGGTGGATCACGACCACTACAATATGGCCTTCCCCCACCACCGGCAAGCAATGTAGACTGACCAGAGAGAGAGACATGTACAACAAGCAAATTTACACGCTTGTCTCGCTCTCTGTCCTCCGCCCGATTACAACAATACAACGTCTTTATTATCAACCCCATAAATAAATTAAAGACAACTCGCCCTCCTGTACGGACGGGAGAATAGGTAATCACATAAGAACATCAATTGTACTTCCATTAACCGACAATCTTACCCTGATTGGGATACCTCAGTCCAACGGAAAAATGGGGGAAAATGTATTTTCCGTTAATTCTAAAAATACCCAACCGCTCACTCCCCAAGATTGTGAGGGGTGCTCTCTCCTACAAGACGTTCATGCAGATAGAGAACCCGCAAAAATGGGGATTGAATGACCATCCGAACGAAGTGTTCAACAAGTACGGCTTGTGTGTGTGCATCTCCAGTGACCAACGAGAAGCACACACGAGTGAGAAAAGTAATAATAATAAAATTTGCGTGACTCTCACTCTCTCTTGTCATGTTCGTTTGTCACCTCATGAATCATTCGCCGTATTCTTGGGTCAGTGTCAGCTCAGCAGTGTGATACCACCAAACTGTCCACGTTTATACCTATGTCCCTGCTTGTTATAATCCTCCCAATCTGTCTCGTTAGCAGACTTATTGTTTTCCTTGGGAGGGCAGCATCACACGAAACAGACACCCGGACGGGATGTAGGAAAGTTGTAAATGGAGAGAGAGGGACACACACACGTATTGGAAATGGTCTCTATCACCAGAGCTGTAGTGGCCCCCATCTCCGCACTGGTCATGTATACACGAGAGGTGGATATGTAGGAGAGTGTTTGTACATTTATTTTATTATTTTGGGGGGTTTTTATCTACTCCACCCTTTCCTCGTTTCCCTTCGTTTCTCTCACTCTCTTCTTTACTTTACCTTGATTCAGTCGTTTTTCCACGCAAATAGATACCGCATCATCTCTATTTCTCTTCGGCTGCTATCTTTTTATGTGTGGCAAGTTGGTGGTGTGTTTGTGTGCAAAAATAAATAAGAGACCGGAAACGGATCCAATAATAACGTCACACATGTCCACTATCATCATCACCACGCTCCTCTTTTTCCCGTAATCACTATCGGCGAGTTTTATGCTGTTTTTTCACATGTCCCACATTTGCCAGCTTTTTTGCTGATGGTCGTGTGAGGGACCTCGCCCATTTGACAAATACTAAAACAAAGTTGAAAACTCTCTCTCACTCTCTCTCTGTATCACACGACTGCTGTGGCATTTTTCTATACAGGACATTAGGAGCCGTTGTTTTTCTAAAAGGGCAATTAGCAAGGGGAATTATAGAGCCCATCTAAACAGCCGCTAACACGGCTTGTTTGACCAGGTATTTTATGACACATCCAAAGACTGGCCGTTCGTTTAAAAATTCCAGATGTAGCGTCATCTCGTTATGCCATCCACCCCCGCCTGGTGACTATTCCTGTGTGGTGCTGAGCAGCCAAGCATCACACAAGTTTTATCAACATCACATTCTCATTTACAACCTATCTATAAAAAGTCCTCTCTCTCTCTCTGCCTCTCTGGTAACCGGAGACGCACGAATTGTTAAATAGCCCATCATTTCTAGAGTAACGGCGTATGTTGGGTGCACGCGGAAAAATCCCCTACCCACCTACCTACCTTGAATATTAGCCTGGTTTCTACAATCCAAACTGTTTTTATTCAATTCATTTTTTCCTCATGAAAAAAGTTGGTCTTGTTGGCAACACAAAAACAGCGTGTACACGCACGCCAATGAGGAGGATGATGACGACGATGATGATGGTGCTGCTGCTAAGGCGGATGATGGATGCCCGAAAAATACAATAACAAAATGTAATTGTAAAATAGTGTGCTCCTCTCTCTCTCTTTCTGACGGTAACGAGGATTTCTATAGAACGACACGGATAGACGGAAAAAGAGAAAAGGTTTTTATTCCGCACAGTAGCAGTGGGATTCAAGGGTCCTTTTTATATTTAATCCAATAATCTTTAAATGATATCAGTAGAGCACCGCTACTACCCCCACCACCACCACCTACGCGTAACAAACAAGCAGAAAGAAAGACAGCTGCCACCGTTACCTTAGAGAGAGAGAGAGAGAGAGAGAAGAGAGGAATGATCATAATAATATATCAATTATAAAACAGAAAAGAAGACAACTTTTTACATGGCTGAGCTCAGTTTTTCTGGAGTTTGATGCCTGCTTTTTAGTTTTACTCCTATTCTGCTGCTGCTGCTCCTGTGCTTGTCTAAAGGAAAAAGGGAATGATGATCACAGAAGTTGACGGACAGGATGAATGTAACATCGTTCAATTTCAGGTATTCAATCATATTTTTTCTCCTTAACTGGCTCCTCGTGTTTGGAAGTGTGTTTGTGTCAGAGAGAGAGAGAGGGGCCAGCAATGGCAAAAGTTATTTTTGGGGTAAGTAAACATAAACGGATCATCTTTTGCGGGAAATGCAAAAAAGTTAAAAGTTGTTTTCTGTTTTGTGTGGCGGTAATTGGGTTTTATTTAAACAACTTTTTTTTCTACCGGGAAAAATGTCTGACAGTCAGATGGATAGAGAGGGAGAGGATGATTTATTGTTCCACAGAAAAAGTATAAAGTTGAAGGGAAGGAGTAGGTTAGATGCTGGGGTGGTCATCATGATCATGGTCCGGGTCGTCGTGATCGTCGCAACGATTGACGATGATTTTGATTGAAGTGTGATTAGATCAGCTGGTAGTATATGATCCAACAACAACGGGTGCCGTTACTAATCCCGGGTTGTCGTAGAGGGAGACAGAAGGAAAGAGGGAAACAAAGGCCAGCAGGAGAGAGATTGTGGAGGAAGCTCGTCGAGGGAACGTCACTTTTCCCTTCACTTTTTATCCGTTTCAGTCAATTAGTGAGTACGCCTTTCGGGATATTTTCCAGAAAACTGGTAAAGTTTAGGGAAGCTTGTAAGAAACAAATCTCTCTCTCTCTCTCTCTCCGTTTCTCGAAGAAGCCTGGATGGACTCCCTCTCCTCGTCTCTGGTACTTTGAAGCATGTCACATGATACTGCACACACCCTGTGGTTTGGCTAACCTGTCATGTTTATTAACCGCTGCTCCCCAATAAAAAAATCATGTTGCCTGCTCCTCAATCTTCTTCTTGTCCAATTCCCTCGTAATTTGTTTCCTCGGACGAACTTCCAAAAAATCGCCAGAATCCTCCCTCCCCGAGGTGGCGACGCTGACAAGGATGAGTCTCCCGATGATACAACATGCGAGTTTTGTTTATTATCTGCGTGTACACACGACACACACCCACGCTGCTCAAACAAAAAATGGCAGCGTAAACAAAGCCGTCATAAACCCACTCTTTTACAGCTGAGCAATACCAAAGCCGTAAAAATTCCCCTCCCCCAATTTTCTTTTTTGCTCACATATTTTGTTAAAATTTGTCTTAAGCTTGAATTATACAGGTGCTTTTTAAGGACCATACATATTCTCCTCCTATCTGATGCACGAATGCGGTGGACAAGCGAGAAAAATAAAAGGAATAATTAGTTTGACAGCTTCCCTAATTAGCATGATAATAGCCCCTAATTATCTCGCTGGTCAGTGGTGGTGGCCCCAATCCTGAAAAGAGCCCAGCTGCAAGAGAGTGCCGTCGTGAACTAAAAGCGGATTTCTTTCCTCTCCTGTCGTCTTCTTAAGCAGAGAGGAGAATATCTGTAAAATGAGGAAGACACGACGACGACGACGACGGGCAAGCGTCCACTCTGCAGAAAGGAAGGAGTGCTAAAAAAAATCTAAATGAGATGCAAATCCCTCTCTCTCGCACTCTTTCCTCTCTCTGTTGCTGCTGCTGCAGAGGTATTATTCCAAGCATTGTAATTGAATTGGGTATTGATTGATGATCATTCTTTCTTGAGAAGATTACAATCTGTTGCTGCTGTTGTTGTGGGGTTGGTGTTATGTTGGTGGAGCGAAGAATTGGACAGAAACTGGCCTTTTAACCTTTTTCTCTGTTTCGTTGTCCTCCTCCTCAGCAACAGAGAGAGAGAGAGATCAACATGCGTTTGTGGATTTTATCAAAGTATGAATATTCTCTCTCTCTCGCCTTGTTTTGCTGGTCAAGCCTCTTTAGTTTGGGATTGGATTGGGATCTCCACTTTTCAATGGACAATGGACTTTAAAAGTGGAATAACAGCAGCAGCATCATCATCATCCTCCTCCTCCTCCTAACAACAACAACAATAATGGTAATACTAAGTCTCGTAATTGCAAAAGAAGGCTGGGATGCTGCTGCTGTTGCTGCTGTTGGGAGCAAAAAAAAGGACGATACCAGGATGATGATGACGATGTCTCAGCATGTGGTCCACTACCTTTATCGCTATCGCGTCGTCTTCATTATTCTCTCCCACCAGCGCAGGGAAAAGAGGAATGAAAAAAGGAATGAAATGTATACCAACCACAAAATACACAACAACATCAACAACAACAACAACAAGACAACAGGCAATTCAGTACTTATCGACTGGTAAGAGGCG
This sequence comes from Callyntrura sp. NNG-2020, assembly GCA_027744055.1. Lineage (NCBI taxonomy): Eukaryota > Metazoa > Arthropoda > Collembola > Entomobryomorpha > Paronellidae > Callyntrura > Callyntrura sp. NNG-2020. The sequence goes on from JAHZNE010005206.1 coordinate 16,465, forward strand.
AGGAGAGGGAGCGAGAGAGAGAAGAGAGACGGAGTAAATAATAAAAATATCGACAGCTTAACATTTTTCCCAAGGAGAGCGAACCATTGTCCATTTTTTCCCTGTTCACAATTTGCTGGCAATTGACCGCAAAAAAATGTATATAGAGGGGTAATAGCTGTTTAACGGCGTCACCACTAAAATAAGTAACCCATCGCGAGCTGCATAGCAAACACGGGAGGATCATCATATCAACTGCGGATGATGATGATGATGATGATGATGCTGGTCTCTCGTCCAATGTTGGCGAGAGGATTTTACGCACATTCACACACACTTGTTGTTACATTATTATTCATTCAAGGCGTTTTACGCTTTGGCACCAACACCACCACCAGAGGTAATAAAAAAAGAGAGAAAACAGCATCATTGTCGCTGGTGGAGGAAGACGCTAACGTAAAATGGGCTACACAAAGCTGGCCAACAATCAGTTTCACTACGCTGAGATGTAAGGGGCAGATGAGGAAGTAATTGAAAAGTGACGCATTGAAATTCTATTAATAAATAGTAGTAATGGCGATGATAATAATAATAAAAATAATAATAATAATGTAGGATGATGATTGAGAAGAAGGGGTCAAATGGTCAAGGTGGTGGTGCTGGCTGGTTTGGCCCTACAATTTTTAGCTCTCTCTCTCCGTCTCTCTCTCTCTCTGCCTGTCTCTGTGGGGAAGCTCCTTTCTTCTTGATATGTGATTTCAGCATCCGGAAAAGGAAATGTGAGTGTGGGGAAGACACAGTGGCAAAATCTCATCAGAACGACAACAGCAGTAATAACAACAATCATAATAAGCTGTCTCTCTCTCTCTCTTTCTTTACTATGGGCATTGTATCACCTTGTCCCTGTTTTGATGCACTCCCATAAAAATGACGTTGTCATCATATCATCATCATCATCATGGTCCCTGTCGTTGTCATCGTCGTCGTCGTCACCATCTTTTATTCGTCCTCTCCTGAGGACATTTTTAGAGAAATGAAAAAAATTGTGTGTGATTGTCAAGCAGCTATTTTTTGGGCATCTGTCCCCTCCAAAGTTCCCCCTTCCCCCTCCCTGCCACCGCTAGCAACAATTGTTGGTGGACAATTGTTGCGGTTTTTATTATTCTCGGAAGAATTCCGCTTGACAACCCTTTCTATTGTTATCCCACACCACCGGTTTGACAAACTTTTTTTTCTCTCTGCGGAAAAAAATGCTTAGCTACTGGACAATAAGGGCCAAGGCCAGGGTCGTCTGTTCGGCTCCTTCATCGCTCCTCATCGTCATAATGGTGACAAGAAGAAAAACAAGTATCCCGTTACTCCTACCAACACCAGCCACAAGAATTGAGAAATTCTTTGGGGATGAATTTTTTTTTTTCTCATTTATTGCTAACTAGTAACCCTTTTTCTCGCGACAAAAAAATTTTTTCCTTGTTTTTTTTTCGAGGGACTAATGTTACATGTTTTTCACCTTGTTTTTTCCACGTGAGTAGGTAGATAGGTGAGATAGGAGAAAAAAGGGGAAAACAGATCATTTCAGGGGAGTTGCGTTATCATTTATTTGTATCAAGTTGTGCGAAACAGATTAGGTTAGGATAACCGACCGTTCTCTTTGGTGTCTTGTCATTGATCCCAATCATTTCCGCCCGCTGGAAAATATAGATTATCTGGAAAATCACGTAAACAGGACGAAAACAAGCACACAGAATCTCAAAGAGGGAAACTGTCCAATTGTCCTGGGGTCCGATCCTGGCAACAATTTAAAAATCTATTAAGTTTTTTTCTCTCTCTCTCTGTTGAAAACGGTTTTAGAAAGCCGGTCTGCCACAGGTGGTGGTGGTGAAGTAGGCGCAGTTTAGGGAAACCGAGAATAAAATCAGTGAAGCAAACTAGGCGAAAGGGTAAAGTACCATGAAGGTCCGCCTGCAAGCCCCATGTGTGATGAGAGAGCCATGAATGAAATGAAATGACTCCTTTTTTAAGACGGGGAACAAGTAGGATAGCAGCCGCAGAGTAGCGTAGAGGTGGTAATATCAAGAGGTGTTTTCAGGTGGCATACAACACAACGGTTCACAGATTTTTATCCCTTTTTCACGACCATTTTATATTTCGACCCATTTAAGTTCTGATAGAAAATCGCGAGAGAAACTAGGCAGATGAGAGCGGAGAGATGGGGAAGATGATGACGCTGACTTTCGAGGATATTGACAGCAGCAGCAGCAGCAGCGACACAAAAAAATAGCGTGAGCTGATGATGACGATGATAATATTTAATGATAATGACTGCAGCTTACACGATGACAACGACCTGATATTTAAATGATGATAACGGCCCAAGGGTAGAAAAAAGGAGGATGGATAAGAGGGAATAATTCACTGAGAAATAAAGATGGCTAACGGGACGTCTTTAACTGGGCTGTTGTGTGGATAAGAAAGGATGAAGAGAGAAACGAGGGAGTCGGGGGAGGGCGAGAAAAGGTGCGTATCTCTCAAAGAGTTGACGAGGCAATTAAAAAAGCGTCATCGTCGTAAAAAAAATGTGTGAGAGAGGGAATTATATTTAGAAGGAATTAATAGCACAAAATAGCACTGTTCGTTTCACAAGGGAGACAAGCTGTATACATTTATTGGGGGAGTCACGACAACGAAATTAAAATGCGACCGGTTTCTTGAGGCTCCTTAAATTGAACTCTCAAAAGTAATTACATTTTTGGCAGATTGAGGCGACAGTAGCAGTAATTTTGTAGATTTTTTCCCAATTTTTAAAAGTAAAATGGTGTTTATTGTAGCGATTAATCGATTTCTTGGTATTTTACCCTTGAGTTGTTTAATCTCCCCCCGCCCCCTTTCAAGGTATGATGAAGTAACGATTAAATACATTTTTACTTTTTACTGTACCCGTGTGCAAAAGGAAAGAGAGTTTCTTTTGAAGAAAATGACAAACCAACTTGGTGTCTAGTTCGACCAATGGAGCCGACCACCACCCACGCACGCGCTGAAAAGAAATGTCTTGTCTCTCAATTCCGCTGTGGTTGAGCACAATCGTCCATCCGTTTTATTATTCTTTTGTCATTATCATTCTCCTCCTCTTCATCAACATTAGCTACAAACATGAACAACAGGACAGCAACAGAGAGAGAGAGAAACATGACTGACGATGACGATGAATGATATCATTATTGCTCTTGTCCTTATTATCATCATCCTCATTACTCTTCTCCTTCAGATTATTTTTATTATTACAAGCTAGAAAAAGTGAAGAAACCAACAAGCGCACACTAATTTAATCAAGACATCATCATCGTCAACGTCAACATGATTGCACGCAGGGCAGTGTACCGTGCCTAGCTGCAGCAGCAGCAGCACAAAGTCGACACAGGTAACCAGTCAACATCATCATCATCCCCATCTCTCTGTTGTTGTATGACTCTGCAAATTTGTGTCTGCATATCTGCCCAATGTAGTTAGAGCCCCTCTCTCTGCCAAGAAACGGACATGGGCATCATCATCAGCATCAGAATGATCACGAGGAAAATGATGATGGTCGTCCACAAGTACTCAGACATTATAATCATTTTACCCCACCAGCGTCGTCACACACACACATCCGCAGCAGAGACCAAACGACTTGCTCCAAGCAGAGAAAGAGAGTCTCTCTCTCTCTCTCTCTCTCTCTCTCTCTCTCTCTAAAAAGACGTCGACGACAAACGAACAAGAGCCCCACTACTACTGCTCCAATGTGATGTTAATGTTGCCGTGAAAAAAGATGTGCAAGTTTGATGTAAAACTCCTCCCAGGAAACAACTGACATGAAACAGCACCAAGAAACACCACTCCAACTCTGGTCCTTCCTTTTTTGATATGACATCACTTTATTATCTTTTATGATTACCTCCTCGATTTTTTTTGCTGGGTGCTCTCCCTCTCCTCCCTCCCACGAGTTTCCCTGAAACAACAGGACCACTCGACATCTCTTTAAAAGTTCTCTTCCCTTGATGGGGCAAATAAGGGAAGAGAAACGGGTAACCTGTTATTTTGCATTTTCTTCTCCTTCTTGAGAGACACAAGTAATCTCGACAAAAGAACGGATTACTTCCATCTTGTGCGCCGTGTCCTTGGATTATACACAAAGTCAATTAAATACGAAATCTTACACTCGTCGCATTTTCAAGAGGTCTCGTCTAAAACAGCGTGAGCAGAGGAACATTTGAGAAAATGTGCTCATCCGTGGTAATATTATTATAATTTCTGTTCTTATCGGACACTGATATTCCTCTGATTTGTCGCAGTGCTTGTTTGTTTGTGTGTAGAGATGGCTATCAGCATTAGTCTGCGTGTTTATGGATCGCGTGCATGTGTATGTATGTGTGCGCGCCCAGCAACGTGCATGCCGAGCTGCAGCAGCAAAACCGACAAAAAATGACAGGAAGACCGCCGTCGTCTTTATTGTCATTCTCTTCCTTCAGAAAATGACACTATAGCTACACACACACCGGTAATGTGCGTCACTTCTTGTCCAGTAGCCGCCGCTACAAAAAAAATCACTCACGACGCCAAACGGAGTAAAACACGCTTTCCACCACCCATACCTAATTTGATATGCATATTTTTCCTGATTTTCCCAAACTCCCCCCAAGAAAGAGGATTTTGATCGTTTAATCGCAGAGTCGGAGCTAAATAGATGCTAATGTGATTCTGGTTTTGTGCTCGTTTTCCCAAAATCTCGCTCTCGCTGTTCCTCTTCTCAATGGGGTCATTACCATAAAATGTCCTCCGCACCTTTTCCTTCATCATTCTTCCCATCTCCAACCCAATTCCTACCACGACGAAGACGACCAACAAAGTTTAAAGGTGAGAAAGATACACACACACGCCGCCCCGCGCAGTAGCATAGCCTCCTCACAATCAAGATGAAACACAATTATTATTATTATTATTATTATTATTATTTTTCCAAAAAATGAAAGCGGAAAATGCACGGAGAGTGTATCGCGCTACATATCTGAAATAAATGCTAATGTTATTCCACTGATGAATGTTACACGGATTTCTCAATAATCCATAAAATGTGGCAAATCAAACAGAGAGAGAGAGAGAGACCAGATTTTGGAAAGATTACCTACATAAATGTTGCTGCTTTACTATCAATCAATACCACCTTCCCACAGCGTAGCCTTTGACTCTCCTCGTCACTATCAGGAGGGGGAGGAGGAAGAGATGCTCTCTCGCTCGCAGCAAAAAAAAGAAAGAAAAAATACAATTGTGTGGGAGTAGTGCTGCTGGCAGTGTGCTATATACTTAGAAACGACGACAACGCGACTATGGCACATGGTCAGAGTTCTTCCTGTGCTGGAAGGAAAAAACGAGAGAGAGAGATTGTGAGTGTGGAATAAATTCTAAAAATAGGTATTCACTCTCTCGCTCTTCTCCCGACTTGTTTCCCGATCAGAGCATCATAGCCATCGTCGTTCTTCCCTGTTGCCACACACAAAGCTGTTGGAGAGCAACAGAAAATAAACAAGAGAGAGAGAGAGAGAGAAAGAGAGATTTACCAGTTGGGACACGCGGTCTCACAAATCTTTTTTTTTCTATTAGCGTGACAATTTTTATAAGTGTGTTTATACAGCGTACGTTTCAGACAGGGAGCATTTTCAAAATGCGGCGGTTTTCAGGTTGTTTTTGTAAAAAGCAAATTTAATTTTAATTTGTAGCAAGCGATGCGACAATGTCATTTTTGAAACGTTACCGTTCGCACCAGTCATAGGGGTCACTCTACAGCGGGTGGTCACGACGGAGACAGAGTATCGGGGTGGTGATTGGTATCATTCCAAGGGGGTTACGTGGTTACCTTACCGTTTAACAAGCTACCTAAAATACAAGTAATCCTGGGAAGAAGAGTGTCTTACCTGCAAAAAGAAAAAAAGAATAAAAATTAGCATTTTCGCGTTTTTTTGTTTCATTTCAAAAAATCGAAGGAAACACCATTTTATTTGTATTTCGTCTCTAGAAAAACTACCGGGGTTTATACTGTCGTTCTGTTTTATTTTTTACACTCCTCTTGTATTGAAAAACAAAAGGACAGGAAATGGGGTGCAGAGCAGGTATGCATCTTCACAAAAAGTTCCTAATAATTAATGCCAAAGCATGTACTCTATTATCGAGAGGGCACTGCCCAGCAAACCAGCCCCCAACAAGGCAGGCTAAAAACACTGTATTTTCCAGAGCGAAAAGAATTTCTGTTTCGACAGAAACTACAGCGATGATGATGATGATGATGATGTGTGGTGCACGAATAAGCGCCGAGGTATTACTTAATCCTGTTTTTGCATAAATGATGGAAATAAATGTAGCAAACGGCGGCGCAGTAGGACACCACAGGAAAAACGACTGTCGTCATAGATTCCATTGCTACTGCTGCTACTACTACCGTATTACTCGCCACGAACTCACACACACACACACACCAACAAATGCGATCCATTCTCAATTTCATCGTCATCATTATCATCCGCATTCACGGTGCACTACTGCTGCTGTTTCGTCGAAAACGAGACCGGTTTGGAAAAATGGTTTTTTTTTGTTCCAATCCCAGGTTACGTAATGTATGCATTTTTTTCTTGCACGCATGCATCTCATCTGCATGATGATGACGACGAGCCTCACAACAGCAAAGACTCCCTCGGCGTGTGGAACAGGAATAGCATTGTTTGGGGAAGCTGTAGGAGAATAGTGCGTAGCCACGGGAAAAAATAGACGGTTTGTGCGTGTGTATTGAAGAGAGAAGAAAAAATGCACTTCTTTTGGACCAAGATCACCATTCACATCGCCAGGATGCTGTGATCGCAGTCATCATCTTCGTCAAGATCATTTCTCCAGAGGAGCAAGTGCAAAGCAGAAAGTAAAAGGGAGGGCAAACGTGTACGTAGAAAAAGGCGAGAGGGTTTTTGGACGGGGGCCTAATAAGAACACGTGGAGACGGGATCATGATGATGAGAATGATGATCATCGTGGTGATGATGACGGGCTGTGCCAGAGAGAGAGAGAGAGAGAGAGAGAGAGAGGAATACACACGCACGCACAGTTCCTCCAAATGAGAACAGAAATAAAAGGGTAAACGGAGGAGAATATTTTTTGCAGGGAAACACAAGAGGAGAGACATAAATAGCCAAAAGAAAAAAATTCGAGAATCAAGTCGAAGAGTGGTGGAGGTGCAGTAGTAATAGTAGTAGTAGTATGAACGGTTCAACAGCAGAGATTATAGCGGACTGGAAGTCGGATAATTATTTTTGGTGGTGGAGAATGAATGCGAGTTTACATGAGATGGCCGTTATTACAAGAGGTTATCGTTATTATCGTGGTCTGCGCTATTTGGGAGCCTCATTAGTTTATCGTTGCTAGACACAAGAGCGGTAGCGAGGGAAGCGGGGAGGTGGAAAAAATTGAAAGAGAGAGGTGGAAAGCTTCAAATATGGATAGAAGCCATTATAGAAACCGGAACTGGTGACAGGGTCTGAATCTCGTCGTCACTCTAATCATCCAGATACTCGACTGTCAATAAGATCTGCATTTTCTCTCTCTCTCTCTCCCTCTTTAAGTATTAACGTATTCGTGTGTATACTTTTCCTCATTTTTCTGCGGTAAAAAACGGGTGTCTCTTGCTAAATTGAAAAACAGCAGCCAACCGGGAGAGAGAAACGACAAAACGAGGATGACAACGACGACGGGAATTCAATAAAAATTGGACCAGCCAAAAAAATTGAAGAGAAGGAAATAAAACGAGAATGAAAATCTCCTAGGCAAGCCATGATGGCAAGACAGTGGAAAACGACGAGAGAGAGAGAGAGAATGAAACAGCGTCATAAATATATACAAACATGCACACCCAAAGAAAAAAAATGCTTTAGATGGCGACGACGATGATGATTTTTTAGCTTGAGTGCCAATGCCAATGTCAACCAGAATAGCTGCTGCTGCTGTTGCTGCTCCTCTCTTTATAAGATCTACCTACGCATAATGATCTTTGAGCTGCACGCACTTTTTTAAATATCTCTCTCTCCGTTGCGTACACACACACTCACACACACTCACACACACATTTCACATACGTGCTCTCGAACCAATCAAAAATCCTTCTCGCCTGTTTCCCTGTTGCAACAAAAGCAGAAGCATTTAACTGCACTTTTTGAGAAAACCTCTCTCTCTCTCTGTGGTTCTACAGTTTCCGTAATTTACAGATACATACATACAGAGAGAGAGAGACAACGAGAGAGAGAGTATAGCCAACTGTAAGCGTCTACGCACAAAAACTCGCAACATGATCAACAGTCTCTAATTTTTGTGCTTGCCTTGCTCAAAATTCGGTGCACATGTCTCTCCAAAGCACATTCATTTCCCAATCGTTGTACACACCGAGAAAATGAAAGAAAAGATGGAGAGAGAGAGAGACGTTCATTTTCATCCGTCTCTCTCGTGAATATCCATACATTTTAAAGTCAGTAATCTCTCTCTCTCTCTCTCCGTCTCTCTTTCAAGTTGTATTTTTCTTTTTTTTGCTCAACTTGCAATATCCGCCTACATCCTCTCTGAAAAACTGAAACTAAGTATATACCTTGTGTATTTTTTACTGCTCTCCGGTTTCTCTCCCCGTCTCTCTCAAGAGATTCATTGTAAAAAAAGAATACAAAGTAGACGCACACACACACACACACATACACACATTGTGCTTCTTTATAATGAGCAGCACAGAAAACGGAGAGACGATTAGGATTTATTTTTTACAAGGGTAACTACTACTGCTCACTGGCTTCTCTCCCGGATAGAATTTTTTTTTTATCTTGCTGGTTGGTTAAAGAAGGGAAAAGCTTGGCTGGTTTGGTTGGAGTTGTAATGGAGGAAGGGAAATGTATGGAGGAGGAGGAGGAGGAGAAGGATCTTAGGATGATGGGAATGACGATGATGAAGCATCTTAAAAAACGTTAAAAAGGAAAGGGTTGACGAGAAGGAGGAGGATGATGATGGTGATGGTACTTGTGTGTGTGTGTTTTAAAAAAGTCCATATGCTTTCAGGATGGTCCATGTGTGTCTGCCTGCACACATATGGATGGGTAGATGGATGGATGGATGGATTGCATGCGTAAATAGAAATGAATGTAGAGGGAAGAGGAGGAAAGATAAGCAAGGAGTGATATAAGCAAAGTAAAAAGGGATGACGATGCGGTGGTGTCAACAAAACCAGGGTAATATCCAATTTCCGTCCGACGACGACTACTCAGAAGAGAAAAGAGAGAGAGAGAGAGAGAGAGAGAGAGAGAGAGAGCGTGATGTTTTTTAAAGGAGAGTTGTTGCACGGTAACGGGAGAGTAAGAGGACCCGAGGAGGATAAAAATGGAAAGATTTTGGATGAAGCAGAGAGAGAGATGTTACGTTTGGAAAAAGATAAGCTTGCGTAGTAAAAAAAATAAATGACGACGACAATGTTGATGATAATGATGAGTAAAGTAAATAAGTAAGTGTGGTGGGGTCTACAGAGAGAGAGAGAGAGAGAGAGAGAGAGAGAGACGATGCAAAGATAATAAGTGAGCGAGTAGATAGATGATCATCGGACAAAGTAAAAACGACGATGGTCTTCTCTTTCTCTCTCCCGTTTGACTTGGTTTGTTCCCTTGCCAAGAAAATTTTTATTTTTGGGACAAAGTTAGCCAAAAAATGTACACACATACACACATGACTACCGAGGTACAGGAGAAGAAATGTCTCTCTCTCTCTCTTGGAAAAAAAGATGAATAGAGAGAGAGAGAGAGAGAATGGTAGCGTCAGTAGTGGTTTGCTTGCTGCTCTCCTCTCCTCCTTGCTCACTGTCAACTTGTACAAGGATAATATACTTGCACTACTTTGTATACCGTCTTACCACGCTACATTTACTCGCTGCCTGATGATGATCATCATTAGAGATGCGAAGAGGATGAGGAGAATGATGATGATGGCAATGATGATCACCATCGCCATCATCATCATCACCGTCGTCATCCTCCTCTCCTCCTGAGAGACAACCTGAAATGAATTGAAAATCATACACAGAAATAAAAACGAGCCAATCTCGCATGAACGACGATGACAAACGGGAAAAAATCTCGAACAATTTTTATCCTCAGATAAATTTTGGTGCGGTGGTGCTACCACCATTGGCACTTTTTGTTTGGTCACCTCTCACTTTCTCCCTCTCTCTCTCTCTCTCTCTGTGTCTGTCTCTCATTTTTCTGGGAAATGATCACATCTCTGGTGACTCTCTATTATCCTCGCGTGTTATCCCTGCCTGGCAACCGGATGCAAATGACATTCTGACTTTGCCCACTGACGGTTACATTCTCGATTGCTACCGACACTTATTTCCGAACTTGTGTGTCTTTGTCATGGTTACTTGCAACCATACTTGGGGGCCCCAGTAGCCGCCTCATCTTGCCCAAATAAGAAACCATTTCACGACTTGACTGTATTTTAGACCACAAATAATTTCTGGGGGTCTTACTTGATGCTACTGCTGCTGCTGCATACTGTCGGTTATTGGGAGGCGATTTTTTTCCACCGCCACTGCATAATAATATGCACCTTGTGTGTACTCTACGTGTGTCTCCTGCTTTATTCTCTTTTTCAGTTATTTGCTACTGCTGCGCGGTGGCAGCGCAGCATGAAGACGCTCTCTCTCTCTCGCTCTGACTTTTATTTCGAGGAAAGACGCAACAGTCACACACACACAGAAACATGCAACTTTGTATCAGCTAGAGAGAAATAGTGTCGTTGTGTCGTCGTTGTCGTCGTCATATTTAAAACAAGAAAATCACCGGCAAAAGGAAAGGGTGGTAGATCCGCGGAGATGGATGGAAGGATGGATGGCTATTTTTAAAAATACTCATTTTCTTGTTGCTGCCTTCCTCCTTGCCTGGCCTCTGCCTCCCATGCCACAGGGAAAATCAACAACGAGCAAGGTACACACGCNGGTACACACGCCAACAGAGAGATACATTATTGCGGAGATTTTTATGTTGTGCTACATTACATGTCTGTCCGTATAAAAACCCCCACCACCAGTGACGAAGAGAGAGAGAGAGAGAGAGAGGGGAGACACACTCACACATTATAGCCCTCGCCATTCCTCACTTTCGAACACGGCAAGGTACAAAACAACAGTAGTAAAATAGCGATAAAAATTTTTAAAAAGAGGACGACACGACGATCTCTCTGGTAAATGGCAAGGATGATGATGACGATGACGATGTGTTGAGGACCGTGGACAATTCTCTCTCTCTCGCTCTTGGTAACAAAATAACAACGGTCTGCGTCGTTGTAATTAATGCGCTCATACATCTTGTCTCTCGATTTTTATCCTCTCTCGGTTCGCTACTTTTTGCACGAGGAAATATACGCGAGAGGGAGAGAGAAATGCGCTTTCCATATTATTTTCCTTACCACCAACCAACCACACTGCATATTTTAGTGGGGAGAGCTCGCCAATGGAAAGGATAATAGGATTGAATAATAATGATGATGACGATGATGAAGAAATGGATTTTTATTGTTGTTTGTGTGTGCCTGGCCTGGTCTGTTGTTATGCGGCGGCGGCGGCTGCTGCTGCTGGTAATATTCCCGATTGAGGCAGAGGACAGTAAAAATGAAGGGATATTTTTGATGGGGAAAATTTTATGGGAATTGGAGAATGATTATGACTGTCTGTCTGTGTGTGTGTGCGACTACTTTTTTCGGTTGGTAGCGGTGGTGTGGGCGTTGTTGCTATTATGGACCTCTGCTGCTGTTTAGGTATGTATTTCGCTAACCAGTCATTTATCTCGTATCTCTGGCATGGAAGTTGGTGGTGGTGTGGGAAGATCGTCAATAAAATAATAAAAAAGGATCACACTCTCTTTCGACGCTGTAAACACCTCCAATTATTCACGGTAAATCATCCACCGTCCCCCTCTCTCTCCCCGTGTGTGTGTCTGTGTGCTTGCTTGCTAACTGACGGTAGAAAATTGAACGTCAAACCATAAAGGGAAGCATGGTCTAATTGAATATGGAATTTGAGAAGAAAATAGACACATAAACGCAAGGGCTAATTAACAAAACCCTTTTCCCCTCTCCGTCGTCGTCGTCGTCGTCGTTTTGCTTTGGCGCTTTCTTGGGGACGCAAATAAGTAGTAGATAGGTAGCCAAGAGAAGTTTCTCTGTGTGTGAGTGCTCGCGTCTTTTATCGATTCCCTTTTTGCGGCAGCTGCTGTAATGTACTCTCGGGGTAGATTTCAAGTCGATTAAGATTCCAATTCAGTTTTGCTTTTTACTCGGTACGTTTTTTCTAGGGAAATGGTGTAAACAAAAGACGCTGGGATTATTCGGGTCATTGACGACGACGATGATGGTGAGCTAGGGCAATCACACAAAATAACGACTTGAGAGAGAGAGAGAGAGGAAATCAAAGGAATTTCTCTTGAAAGAAACTTTTCTTTTCACTGTGTGTGTGTGTGTGTGAGCGCACTCTTTTTGTGCCTAACAAGAAACACGACACTGTTAAACGGCCAAGAGAAAGATTACTTGTTAGAAGAGAGAAGCCGTTTTAAATACTGGCACTTTTGCAATTTGGTTCGTGCCGTGTCGGCCTTTTCTTTCTTGAGAAAAAGAGTGGCGAGATGATGATCAGGATGATAATGAGAGACGATACCCTTATCACTGTGGATGCTGCTGTTATTACTTTATTATTTTATTTACAATCTCTCTCTCTCTCTCTCTCTCTCTCTCTCTGCTGAGCCTCTCTTGATAATGACGAGGATGATACAAGTGTTGTTTTGTGCGATGGATGGACAGGAAAACAGACAGCTGGACAGATGGACATGATTTGTTTAAATGATCGTTAAAAGTGATGGTGATGACGAGAGATGATCCACTTTGTTTCCCTTTTATCCGGCTTTATCATTAAAAATCCGGCTGTACATGTATGTATGCGTGGTAGTGGTAGTGTGTACGTGTTGAAAAATCTCTTTTCAAAATATCATCCAAGTGCTCTGCTTTTTGTTTGGTAAGTGTGTTCCCAGCTTATCAGCAGCTTTTCATCTTTTCGTCATCTGCGGCGTGCTTCTTTCTCTCTCAAGAAAGATGACGATACTTCTGTTGAATGACGACGACAACGACGCTAAGAAAGATGAAATGATGCTGTTATTCATTTTTTGCACTTGACCATTATCCTAAAAAAATTAACTGAGAATTGCTGCTGTCGTCGTCAGGTACGTTTTGTTTGACCATCATCATCATCATCATCGTGATTCTGTTGTTGTTAAGCGACCACATTTAATTCCCCTGTGGAAAACTGATTTAAAGAGACAGTATCACAGTCAGGATTTATTTTTACTCGCTCTTTATTTATGACCGTCTCCTCCTTCCTTTTTTCCTTCTCTCATCTTCTCCTGACTCATCGTCCGTCATTGTTTTTTTTCTAGGTTTTTTTTTCATTTGACGTTTTAATGGCGGAGAGGAAAAATAAGTCTCCGTTTCTACCTCAGCAGCAACCCTGCACCTGAAGACACACGGGATTGGATTTTACGGCACGATTTTAATTCGGAAAACCGTGACGACCGTCGTGACTTGCCCTTTAAAGAGAGAGAGAGAGATGCATATTTACAGAGAGAGATTTTTTTAAAGAGGGACATTATTAGCAGGAGTTAGTAGGCGTTGTCCCTATTTCTCGACGTGCCATTCCACGCTATTATACTCAAGCAGATACAAAGAAATACTCACTGACTGGCTACACTGCAGCAGCAACAACAAAGGTGGGGAAACCCGATAAATGACCAGAGCGAAGACAAGGAACAGTCAGAGAGAGAGAGAGAGGTACAATAAAAACAACAGGACTCACGATCGCCACGACGACAGCGTACAACAAAAATGATCCCGTTTTTCCTTGATTGAGTCAATGCTTCCTCCCTAACGACAGTAATTTAGTACTTAACGACCCTGATTTAAAAAACTGGGCTGTTATCTAAAAATTGCATTTGCTTATCACAAGCACCGGATTTTGTTCGCATTTTTGCCCAACTTCTAGTCTTGGGCGTTCCTATTTTCCCTTCTCCTTCAAATCTCGCTATAATGGCCCCTCACAAACTCTTTCAACAATGGCCTTCCCAAATAACCCTGCAATTTCCCCCCACCCCGCCCCTACCAGGCTCACAAAAATGGACTGCCTACTTGTAAGTACTGGTAGAATGATCCTCACGACATGGTGACGTGTAAAAATATTTTGTGAGTTAGCAGCGTCCCTAATAAAGCGTCATATCGCTATGACTGACCCAAAGAGAGAGAGAGAGACAGAAACGCGTTTCAGTGCGTTTGTATCCGGTAATCATAATCCTCATCCTGGCACACAATGTGCACAAACAATGGTGGGTGCCACTCTAGCTTCGCTCTCCCGCCAACAATATCAATAATACAGCAATAAAGATAATGAACAACGTTACCACCACCCTTGTCCCCGTCATCCTTACCAAACACCTCGGCGTCTCTCTCGCCGTCTTTTTTTTGCAGCCAGATTCAATGACAATAACGCTCTCTGGTCACAGCTGGACACAGAGAATTTTTTCCGCCAAATTTGCATATCCCCACTTGTTTGCTCCCTTGCTATCTACAACTTTAATTTTTTCCCTGCTGCTGCTGTCTTCAAAGTGTAGGAGTATCTCTGCCCAGAGCGTATATACCTCGCGCTAGTGAGCCACACCGCCGGTTTATATCCCTTTTTCGCCACTTCCTTTCATCTCTTTCCGTTGTCGATCTCTCTGCCGTCCTTTTCTTCATTTTCTCAGAATTCAATTTTCTCTTTTATAATTCAACCCCGCGTCGCTCTCTTTATACCTCTCCTCACTTTTGAGGAGAACGCTGACGCTTCTCCTTTTCTTTTTCTCTCTCTCTCCGCTACTGATGATGGCAACGACGACGACGACGATGATGATGATCACTAATGAAAGGCAAGCATCTCCTCTCTCGGACCACCTTGTCCTTTTTATCTTGTGTATTACCTTGATTTTCCATGCACCGTTGCTCAAAATACTCATCATCATCACCAGCCCAGCCTGAGTGTTCGCCTTTCTAGTTCTCCGGCAACGCTGCTGCTGCTGCTGCTCGTTTTTTCTGTCATTACCTGGTCGTTATTATTATTATTATTATTATTATTAAATTTCTCGTCCATTTTACTATTTACTGTAGGCCATTTCCTCTCTGTCTTCTCGGCGGGTACATTGTACTCCCACATCGTCGTCTTCCTTGGGCGCGCTCTTTGGCGTCACGTCCTATAGCTGAGCATAGAGAGCAGAGTCGAGTGACAGTAATGTTCGTCATCCTCTCTCTCTCTCTCGTCTCCTTTTTAAAAGGGCAGGGCTGGACATTGAAAATGACTTTGCTCTTTCTCTTCTCAATGGACGCAGAAACGCAGAACGCCGTGCGGTCGTAATCTGTCAGCTGGTTTTCTAATAATAAATTGCTCCTCTTTTCTACCGTCTTGATCAGCACCCTAGAATGACACTCACGTGGGGCTGGCTTTCAGATCCCAAAAAGAAAAGTTACTCGAGAGAGAGAGATAGAGAGAGAGAGAAACGCAAGGAGAAGAGGGCTTCTCAGAGAGCGCAACTTCATTTCCTTCAAAAGTGCTTGACAAAAAACGTAATAATGGGACCTCTCTCTTGCTGTTTAGATAATAATGATGATGATCAGGATGCCACCTGGCTTTGCTCACTCGGCAAAATCATTCCTTGTCGGATCCAGTTACAAATGACATTATAATCGCCCCTTGTCTCTGGGTGATCGCCAGGAGGAGACGGGGCTGCATTTTTTTGCACAATTCACATCAGGGCATAAAACACACGGCGCAACTACAAAATGACGAGCCACAACGGACAGGGCCATTTCAGAGACGCCTTTACACGAAACAGCAGAGGGGTATCGCAGTAACTGGTTATCTTTTACTGGGTTGTGTATCTGGGGTATGGGTATGTCATGTCGAGAGAGAGAGAGAAGTGTATAGCGAAAAGGGTTGAACTCTAAAAGCAATTACTTGATGACTTCCCGTCTTGTAGCCGTGCATAATAGCAGTAATAAATTAGTAGTGGCCTTTTTGAATGTCTGCCCATTCACCAGCTTTAAAGACTGACCACTGGACCGTGACCAAGCCACGACGACCAAGCAACAGGAGAGGAGCCACTTAAAAAAGTACAATTTTTTAGTTTGTCTCAGACCGGCAGGCTCATAAAAAAGAGAGGGGGCAGAGTAGCAGTTGTAAATGTAATTTGTTATTTGTGCGCATTTTTTTGAGGAAACGTATCTGCGATAATGACACGGGATACACACGACTAGAGAGACACGACAACGAAGGAGACGAGCATTATTGTAGACGAGTGTGTAGGTAGATAAGGATGTAGGTATGTATTGGCGGTGGTGATGATGATGATGACGGTGTAAATGAGTGAGAAACCGTCAATACAACGAGTATTTGCTTGACAGAGGTCATACTCTGACCTCAGCCCTTTTTTTGGCGCAAAAAATATCAATTGAGGTGGCATTATTTTTACGGCGAAATTTTTCACAGCGGTGAGAGGAGAGAGAGAGGCTATCCTTAGCCTGTGTAATAAACGTTTGCAAGCAGAGACAAGGTTACACCGTCGAAATCTTTTTTTCCTCGAAAAAAGCACACAAGGAGAAAAGAGAGAGGATGAAGCGGAAAAAGACCAGGCTGACTGGGAGGGAGAGAGAGAGGGGGAAAAATTAGTGGTGCGATGCGAAAAACATTGTATGAAAATGACGAAGAGAAGTATTATGTGGTTCGGTGTAGGAGCACCATTGGTTCGTATGCGAGAGCGAGAGAGAGAGAGAGAGAGAGGATTAAAGAAGGCGACGCGAGACGATGGTGATGATGAGGCCAGTTTTTCTCAAGCCAAAAGTCAAGTGAAGCTTAAAGAAAGTTAAAACATTTTATTTTTTCGACTTTTTTTTTGGACACGACGTTTCTTCCCCTGGTTTCCCCCTCTCCACCCGAACATTGTCAGGGCAAGAGCGTTACAACGGCATATTTTTTTCCTTTTGTCTGCTGGATAACCGTCGTGTAAATTTCCCGGGTATTTCAAGTACAACAAGGGTATAAGAACAGCACACAAGAGAGACCAGGATCATCGCCAGATTCTGTGTGTGTGTGTGTGTCTGTGTGTGTGGATGAGAGGAGATGTAGCGTCGTTTAAAAAGCCGTTTAAAACGGGCAACTTTTCCAAGACGTGCAACAACTCGCGAGAGAAGAGAGAGAGATGCATTTATTATTTTTTTGTCCGAGAAAGGGTAATTCTCTGTTGCTCGTTTCAACTTTATTATTATGTGTCTGTCTCTTCTGTCTACTTTAAAACTTTGGTTTCCTCCCACTCCTCCCTCCTGAGCATCCGCCGTGTGTCTGTGGAGTA
>JAHZNE010005207.1:1421-14203 GCA_027744055.1 Callyntrura sp. NNG-2020
GAGAGAGAGAGAGAGAGAGAGAGAGAGAGAGAGAGAGAGAGAGAGAGAGAGAGACTGAGAGGGAACGCAGGAGCAAGCAACTGTGTGTGCCGAGTAGTTAATAGCTAATATCAGTCAGGCTAACGGTGATGCAGATGATGATTGGAGTAGTTGTACTAATGGGATGCTGACCTCGAAACTCCTTTTTTTCCTTTTGCATACATAATAAACCACTTTACTGAGAGTAAACTCTCGAGAGATTATATATCCTCCCTCTCTTCCAATAGCTTTTCAGCTGGGCTTCTTCGCGTAAATGTGTGTGTGTGAGTGTCATTTTTTCCCTCTGTGAACGAACGCAATCATTAAGACTTAAGCTGTCGCAACAGTAGTTAAGTACATTTTTGACTGTCGGGTTTATGTTAGGTAGTAACATCTTTACAAGGGGGCTGTGCATTAGGGACGGGTAATCAGGGGAAGAGGGAGTATATAAATAGAATGTAATTTTCTGTAGGAAAGATGCCGGGGGGCTTTGAAGACCCCCTTTGCCATTTTGGGGTCCATTAAGCACAGGGTGGACTTGGTCGTCGTCGTCGTCGTGTGTCTGCGGCGTGTGCGGAGGGTAATTGGATTTCGTGTACACAGAAAGACTCACACAAGCCATTTATCACGCAGGAGATTTAAATCATGTGAAAATGTGGAAGAGAAGCTGTTTTTGTACAGCAGCGAGAGAGAAGTTGGATGAGCGACAGGGATGCTGTTTGGCGGTGGAGGATGGAATGGGTTAATCAGAAGGCATGACACGCCGCGTGGAGCGCCATTTGACAAGAGAAGCATGACATTTGAGGGTCATACGCACTTCTTTAGCGGGAGGAATAGACGCTGCAGACGCTGACGAGGATGGCACTTGTAGGGGGAGAGGGATAACCGTCAATGGAAAAAAAAGGCTTCTTTCAGCCAGTTTCTCTTACTTCCGCTTGGTTTAGTTTGCTTTTAATTTACCTAAACACCCCAGAAACCCTCAGGCCCCCTTGGATCGTCATCATCCATCATCTTTTCGCATTGTTCGCTTGTCTTGACTTGTCGTGAGCATCATTATCATCATCATCGTCATCATCGTCAGCGTTCTCCTGTGACAAGCGGTCCAAATTCAAGCGTCTCTTCTTACGCACCTGCCATTTGTCTCTTTTTTTATTAAGCCCCTCACCAATTTCGCCAATTGTGCGTGTCCGTATCATGTACCTGCTTTGAATAAAACTGATTTAGCGTTTTTTTGTGTGTCTTGTTTTCTTCTCTTGATTGATGACCAACGACGACGATGGACAACGACGCGTGTTCGGATGGACAAGAATTATTGACGGGGTAGTCTCTAGTCACACATCACCTCACACAGAATAAAGGCCCATCAAAATTGTCTCTCGTAAAAAAACGACAGTAATTTAACCTGTGCGTATTAGCATCCCTCGTAACGTCACGACGGCAACGACGACAACGACAACGACGACAACGACAACGACGACAACGACAACGACGACGGACGGATTCATTTTTTATTGTCGCTGCGTTGCAACTCTCTGCTCTCAGGAGTTCTTTTTTTTTCTTTTTGAGTGGTTGACCTTGAAAAGAAAATAATATGTATACTTTATATTAATTAACCAGCTGAACCGCCTCATCCTTTTGTACGCAAGCCCTATTAAGTATTCTTACTCCAAGCTGTTGTAAGACCCAAACGCCATTATTTTTACGTTTTTGATGGCGTCCTTTTTTGTGTACCACTGCTTGCTGCACTACTAGTGGAAATGGGGAACGGAGTAGGAAAAAATGTATTATTATTACTACCATGACACATGTCAATTCACTTCCTTTTTTCCGCTCAAGCGTATCAGCCGACGTCGGCAGCAGCAGCAGCAACAGCAGCAGCAGTAGTCTGTCAGTTAGATGGTGATAAGTAGAGGGATCGTTTTTTTGCTCTATTAAAAACTTGTTGTGTTGCTCAACAGTTTCAATGTCATTGTTACGGATAACGAGTAACGAGGATGATATCATCTCAACATATATATCGCCATTATTGCCCACCGTGGATATTGGATACATAATAAACGGTGATATAAGGAGGGATGCGGATGCTTCCTTTTTAATCGAGTACACCATAATATTATAATCTCTCTCTCTCTCTCTCAGCAATTTGCAGGTTCACACTGAAATTACTTCTCGCGAAATTATGTTGCAATTCCCCTCCCCTCCTTCGGCGGCCCAATTAGGGAAAAATTTTGCTGGAATCCCATAGAAACGGTAACAAGATCGCGCGAGAGTGAGTGAAGCGCAACAATGGCGAGCTATGAACTCGAGTAGCATTGACAACAGGAAAAATAATAGCGCCACAGCCGCAGCAGCAGCAGCAGCAGCGTTTATGCCTAAACCAAGTTGGTTTTGTTGGTCGAGTTTCTATTTCGTACAGCTTGTTACAATTCCACCACAAAGTACAATACAAACGTGGGCTACCCCATTAATAATATGCGCAATAAGCTGTACACAGATTTTGGACTGCCTGTCTTTTGTGGCTGCTTTAACGCTCCGCTCTCGCGTCTTCACGGCAAGGTCTGGAAGGTGAAGGTTGCCATTATTTGGAAACGGATATTAATTGGTTTACTGCTTGTATGTGTGTATGTATATGTACTCTCCTGCGCCAACNTGTGTGTATGTATATGTACTCTCCTGCGCCAACATGAAAGGGAAGATGAGAGAAGGGATGTGGCAAAAACAATAAAACGGCTTGGCAAAAAAATGTAATGACCGTGTATGTGTGTGTGTGTGTGTGTGTGTATTATTGTATGTGTGTACGTGTGTAGTTGTTAAATGATACACCGGAAGTAAATATGCAAACAACCAGAAAAAATCTGTTTCACACACAGGCACTCTCCCTCTCACACACACATAATCGCATCTCTCTCATTGTGAGTGTGTGCGTGAACGAACGGCGTAGCGTCGTGTGGCCCTTCTATAAGCGCGCACACCATCCCCACAATAACATGAGCACTGGTGCTTCTTAAGCGGCCATAAAACTGGGAACATTACCTTTCTGTGCATACATAATTAATTGCCTTGTCATTTAATCTGATATCACGCTTGTTTTATTTGATGAACTTCCCCAGTCAACAGAGAGGATAAATAGAGAAGATAATACGGTGTGTGTACTTCTCCCACTGTAAATGTTACGACAGAATAGAGCCTAAATGGAAATGCCCTTGACTTTGACTTTGTCATGAAACATTTCATCAACACAACACAGGACGAGAAAAAAAATTGTACCTACACGCTGTTGACGAAAATGTCGACGATAGAGGTTTAATCGGCAGCGTAAATCTTGTCGTGTTGCCTGTGTTGTTCACACAGAGAATAATAATAATAATAATAATAATAATAATAGAGTGGACTCAAAAACAATCACTTTGATGGGGCTGTACAAATAAAAGGGCACTAGCTGGACGCCTGATACCGCACGTTGCTGATAGAGAGATGATGCATTTCCTGAGGGTGAATTGGACGGAAAATATTAATATTTACCCACAAATACAAATTCGAGCCCAGCCAAGCTCATATTTCCCAAAGGAAACAGAAACAGTCTCCCACCCACTGTAATCCTCCTGACATTCTCCATGGTCTGTGTGCTAATTGTCCTTCAAACCCCAAAAAGTCGAACGTGTCCCCTGTCCACGTGTTTTCAATCCCCAGAAACAAGATACAAGCCAATGTGTGTCCGCTCGTCCGGTAATATAATAAATATCCCTACGATTTACTCACTCATCTTCCCAAATTCCATTTACTACGCGACAACCGGCAGCCCATCTCGTAAGCTCTAATTATTATGTCTTCACCAAAACCCCAGTACCACGACGTCACCGTCACCACCAAATCCTTTCTCGTAACCAGAGAGCCGTTTTTGTAGACTCGTGGTAGACCCTCCTATAAAAAAATATGGAAATCGCATCGTCGTCGATGCATTGTTTTAGGAGAAGTCGTAATGAAATTAGTAATGCACGAATATGTTGCCCCAGTAAAAAAAATGATATTTCTGCCTGGTAAAAATAAAATGTGTTGGCCAAGATAATGTATGCGCGAACATTTGCGACAGCTAATGTTATTGCCCTTTTTTTTACATCATTAGTCGGACCATTTCCAGAGAGAGGGGATCAAAACCCCAGAAAAATACAGACAGTCTGTGTGCATTAATGAGAGTTGAGCGGTTTTATTGGAAAGGAGGCGTGCAGCATTTCTAATAATACATAAGCCCCTATAATTACCCCGCTCCAGTATCCCTCTATACCTATAGACATATTATATGTGTCGTGTCGTGTGTGTGTGTAAATCTACTTACAAGTAAAGGCATTCAACGACTACACCGGGAATGAGCCAAATTTGGTGCGGTAGTATAGGTTATGAGCAGCAGAATCTGATGGCGTCGGTCCCCCAACTGAATGGGGTCACGGTTGCAATCCACGAGGTCATCAATTTTTGAAGACTACTTTTCGTCAATCTTCAGAAATCCTTATGGGATTTAACATGGGAAACTGAAAGTGAGAGAAGGGTCCCCCCTTTGCTATTTATACAAAAATTTCAGCAATTCTATCAGCTTACACAGCATTCAAAAATTGATGACCTCGTGGACCGCACCCATGATCCCATTCAATGGGGGGACCGACACCATTAGATTCTGTGGGTCATATTCTGTACTGCAGTACCAAATTTGGCCCATTCCCGGTGTAGTCGTTGAGTGATTTTACTTGTTAGTTTACATTTCATTTTCTTTTACGATTTGCAAATGTTTGTCTTTCGCAAATTTTTCGGGTCCATTTGAGGACAAGCTCGTTGGCATAATGGAAGGAGTCATAAACCTGCCTCTCTCTTGACGGATAAGTACACAGTACACATCCCACGGGAGATTTGTATCATTTGCGAGGTACATTGCACTACTGCCAGACTTTTAGACGTCTTCACTTTGAAATTGGTGGATGGGCACACATTATGTGTGTGTGTGTGCAATGTGCAACGTTGTTGTACCATTCGACTGTAAAATATATACAGTACAAAACCGTGTATTACCGTTCCGGTTTGATTTTTGATGCCAGCCAAGCGATGAACTGCGTGCGCGTATTTCCCATCCCGGAAGTGGCTTTTTTTCTTGCACAATGCACAAGAAGTAGGTCTATATGGTCTATCCATTTATCGTGTCGAATTGTAGAATACGTAATTAGGTGCAATATGGGCTGCAGAAGAAGCTGCTCAAGAAAAGGAGGAAGTGTACCACATGTAATGTGGGAATAGGGGATAAAATGGTAAAAGACAAGCAATGTTGAATGTTTTTATGAATGCGATTTCTTGTTGTTTTCCATTTTTTGAGGGAAGGAGGAGGGGAGGAGAGAGAGAGGAGAAGAGAACCGATTTCGAAATATCGTCGAGTGAGGGAAGGTCCATGACCTTACCCATAAATACAAACATTAAAAGAAGCATGTGTGTGTGTGTGTGCATTTGATTCATGATGATGACTACTTATTGAACGGAAAACGAAGAAATTACCGGGGTAGACAAGGGAAACCGTTAAAAATTATCCCCACGTAACTTTGAAATATTGGTTGACATTAGAGGGGCTAACGACAATGGGCGACATTGTCGCGGCTACGGATGTAATGTGTTTTTTGGCAACACTTCTCATTTTCTGTCACAACGGGACAGTATATCGTAGCCAGCCAGAAGAATGCTATTAATTACAAGAGGTGTTCTGCGAAGACAGCGCAAAACGAAGAAGAAAGACGGGGGTTTTATGGGGGAATGAAGGGATATAAAGTTACTAAAGGAGTGGCAAACAAATTTTTTGTGTAATAAAATGTGACATATTTTCTGTCAAAATGTAAGAAATGAGATACTCCAAAAAATCTAATGTATCTAAATAGGCTACATCCGACCACAGATGGTTTTGTGGTGGTGGAAAGGAGTAGTGGTAGTATTGTTTCATGTGGTGTGATACCAACGTTGAATAGACTTGGCGAGACAAGCAGATAATGAGATAATGGGTGCACACCAACTTTCTTACTGTATTATTGGAATCGTTGCACGTCTGAAAGACCGCCAACCGTCATACATCACCACGAAAATTAAAACGAATTTTTAAACTCCGTTTTTGCATATCGAAAGATATCGGCAATAGCTGAGCGAGGTCAATTTTCAGGGGGAACACTCATAAGGGTAATAAGTCCATATCCATCCACTCAAATAGTTAAGTACAGCGAAACTGTTTTTCAATGCTTACTGTACGGTTTATTCGATTTATTCTGATGTTATAAAGCAGTAAAGAAAATTAAGCAATAATTGTCAATGAAATACAACTTGACAGTAGTACTAATTCAATTAAATGAGAATGCATGTTATAGTTTGTATAGCTGATAAACATTGCACCAATACAAATTAAGTTATATATGAAATTACTTATTGTTGCGGCTGCGGGTATTCATTTTTCCTGCTAACTGGTATTGAGGACCCCATCTCCCTGCAAAGGGGGCGTACATAGTAGACACATTTTAAAAATTCTCGGATAAATTATTATTCACAAAGAAAATATTATATAATGATGTGTTTCGTACCAAAATGGCGATGACTTCTTCCACTGCTCCAATTTTTTGGCAAAGCAGCTCATACCTATCTTTCTGCTCCATTTGAATTAATTTAACTCTGGCTAGTTCACCGGTTAAGGTAGTTAGATCTAAATTAAAAGAATAATTTATGTAAAGATTTATATCAATCTCCTACACACACCTGCTTCATAATCAAGAACTGATCCATAATAACCAGCACGAACTTCTAATAGCCTCGCTGTTCATCGCCTCATTAATGTCTTCGAGATTAATGCTTTTTACTAGAGCAAACATTTGTCGTATTACGGGTTCAGCTGCTATCACGGCGTTGGCTTTCACCTCTCCACCCAACAACTGGTTATTCTCTTCAAATTCCAAGTATTCCATCATTTCTTCAACTATTATTAAAAGTTTTTAGAAAATAATTAAAAAGAAAAGGTTAAAATCACACATAGCTATTTATGCGGCGATAAAAACTTTCCACAAAGTCATTATTATTACCCTTTTTCATTAGCTGAGCAATAGCTTCTCTGTTAGCTACTGCGCGTTGAATTTGTCCGTTAATTTGGACCACTTCTTCAATCACCTGCATTTAAAACCATTTTAATTTAATTTAATGTGTAAAACCGTTATTCATTTGGCCAAACAAATGTGGAGCATTGATCAAACTTTAGACAGGTAGCAATCACAGTAAAGTATTAAATTCACAGACAAACTCTCGCTATTTCTTCATTCTAACTTATTTACTAGCGTGCTGATTAAAAGAAGCCCCATTAATTTGGTGTGGATCACTCCGGTGTGGTGCATGTAGGTACTCTGATTTTTAAATGGTGTAAGTGGTAATTAATCTTGCACTCTGGCGCACCGGAGGATATCTCCTCGTTCTACCTTCTTTTGCAGCGATGCATAAGGCATATATGCAAGCCAAACGACATTTAATAGGGCTGACGCCTGACTATGAATGACACATGGTTTGTCTGTAAATTAAACTTTTATCAACGATGAATACAAGATTATTGAATATTTTAACCTGTCGTTTCTGCTGGGACTTCGAATCAATCTCATCTCCAAATATCCTCTCTTCTAAAGCCGCCACCCGGCTCTCCATATCCGTCAGCAAGTTGTCCACATATTCTTCCTTCATTTTTCCTCCTTATTTTGCAAATCTCACTTTTCTCACGGTTTTTTTCGCAAAAATAAACGTATTTTCGACGCGATACGTCTGTCCTATTTACCTATTGACGCTCTTAAATCGTTAAAATATTTCTAACGACTGGGTTCAACCGTTTGCTATTTTCAGCGATGACCACAAAACATTAATTACTAATTAACTCTACCACTTGTCATCATCACCACAAAAGCGCAAGACAAGAGAAATCCAAAATCCCGTCAAAACAAACAAATAATGACAGCACAGCAGCAGCAGCTGGGTGTATTGTAAACGCGAAAAAGCATCTGCTTCATTCAGCTGACTGCACTATGCCCGTCAATAGCAAATGCACTCATTTCTTCAGTTTCTGGGGTATTTTGCAAGCGCAGACATCCCGATTTCGTAATTTTCCAATTGCAATCTCTCGTTTCATTAATGCGAATACGATTTGATTTGCAGCTTTGCAATGCAAAGCAGGCACCCGTTAAACCGAGACGAGAACACATAGATAGTTACTCTTTCCCAAGGAAAGATATTTTTTTAAATAATTAATTCTTCAAATCCGCCTTTTAAAATGGTCAGGTGAAAGGAAAGTTGATTTGTAATTTAGGTGTTATTTAGGATATGTCGTTAGGATGCGCCTGATCAGTAGTTTTCGTAGTTAATTTATGTTTATAGCAAAGTGATTTATCGCAGCAATACATAACGGTCAACAAAACAGATAGTGAAGTGCTAGAGGTGGGGAGGAATATTCACTTTGCTCAGTTTTTGAAGTCCTCCACCTCCACCTGATCTGAAAGCAATAAATAAGGTCGCTCGCGGTGACACTCGACATGGGTCCCACTGGGAGCGCGGAAAGTAACAATGGAACCAATTATAATCATGGGAGGGATGAAAACCTGGCGGAGCTGTGCGATAAGATTTTGCAAAATCTAAACAATGTTTTTGAGAAAGACGAACTTCTGTGAGTCAGCGTTTACTTACCATAACTTCCGGTATCTTGTTTTAGTGACAGTTAAATTATATAAGGCAATTATTTTTTAAATGTTTTTATTTCAGAGACGAGTTTGATATAATTCCTTGTGAGAGCAAATTAAACCAATCGCCTGTGCTTCATGATGTAGCTGTACACAAATTGGCGCTGGAGTCATGGTGTGTTCCTTACCTGTACAAACATTCCTATCATCAGTTTCTGTGGATTTGTCGGAAAGGACGGAAGTCGTCCATACAGTCTTTAACGGGAGCCACAAGTCCCGGAGGAGAGTCGCGACAGGGGTCTGGAAATGGTAACAATGGTGGTGTTGCAACCCGGAGGGAGAAGGAGTTGTCTCGTAAATTAAGCTGCCTTTCCGAGTCTGAACGAGTGTCTCGTGGACTCATGCTCAGCAGAATTTTAATCATAATTAACCCTGACCTTGCGATGGCGTGGAATTATAGAAGGGAGACGTTCACTCCGACAACTTTAGAAGTTTTGGAAAAGGAGCAAAAGCTTGTGTCGCTGGTGATGAGTCGGAAGCCCAAGTGTCCTGAAGGATTTACATACAGACGGTTGGTATACAACTTACAATTTAACACAATAGGTGCATTTAAGGGTCAGACTGTTTTATTATTTATACCCATTTTATTGCAGATGGCTTATCAGGAGAGCTCTACAAAAGGGTCTGGTTGAACCCAGCAGAATCGAAGATTTCATATCACAGGAAATAGACATGATCGAGCAGCCTATAAGACGATATAGTACAAACTATCACGCCTGGTGCTACAGATATTGGCTGCTGGAAGTGGTTCTCAACTACGACAAAACTATCCTGGCAAAAGACCAAAAGGAGGCATTCTTAGACCAGGAATTCCAAAAGTCAACTACCTGGTTAAAATCTAACGTATCCGATTACAGCGGTTGCAACTACCGCCAAAATTTACTGGAGTGCATTCTCAACTTCCGACCGGAAGGAATCTCGCTGCTTATCAAAGAATTAGACGACAACGAGAACAGAATCTTTTTGTATGAAGGTCACGAGTCCCTCTGGCATCATCGGCGAGCAGTCATCCAGCTCTGCATGAATCGGATCCAATCACTCAATGGGAATAAAGGGGACGACATCGTCCTCAACTTTCCCCCTGGTGCCGGAAACTGCGACAGCGTCGAAACTCTGGAAAGAAGGTTACAACAAAAGGAAAGTGATCTAGTCCAACAAGTCGAGTCGAAAAACTGCGCCAGTAATGAACGCTCACAACTCAATTACTCGCTTTGTCAGGCTCACGTCAAGTGGATGATGCGCCGGTTGAAATGGGATCTTACCAAAAGTGTTCACTTGGAGCTGTGAAAGGACGGTTTTTGGCATTATAATTGCATCATAGGAAATATCATCATCCACAATCACAACTATCACGCACACAGCACACCAACATACTAAATACGCAAAACATGTACCTACATACTACATAAGTATAAGTATATAAACTACTTCCTACTTTTACTTCATGTAATGATGAAATTATTGAGAATGATGGTAAAAAAAAGTACCGTACCAAAAAAGACCAGTTTCGTCATTAATTTTTTTACTACCAACGTTAGTAAAAAAAATGTTTCAGACAACTACATTTATTCTGTTTTTTTATATATATATTTTCCAAGTAGCGCCTTCAAAGCTTTTCGTTGAATACAATTTTCGTAATTAAATCTTATCATAATAATAATGTCGTAGGGGGAGTGCACTCTTGTAGACAAGGAACCTTGTTTTGGTATATTCATGCAATTTTTCTTTTGCTTATTATGACGCTTATTATAATACCCTTACCAGTCAATTCTAAAGTACGAAATTACGCGAATATACAGTCCGAAAGATGATGGTGGTACGGTTAGCGCGTTTTTCATTTGTAGCCCTAGTGTTATCGCTACGCAGGGGGAGAGGAAAGGGGGGAACGAGTAAACTGCCATGTTTCGAGAGAGAAAAAACAAGAAATCTATATGGGGATGTTAACTAATTGTAATTATTTAACTGGAAAGGATAATTGACGTGTCCCGTGGAAGAAGGGTGGGTGGGAAGCACCTCTGTAGTTCCCAGGACCACCCTTCTTCCATGGAACGTGTCAATGGGGAAAAGGGAATAGTGAAGTCGGTAAGGTATTGTCAATGCCAAAAAAATGAGGATGTGTTTTGAATGGATTTCGAGGATAGCTCTTGTTCGACTTATATGCCTTCAACTATACAACTAATAAACTGAAGTAGAATATTTAACTAAAAGCTTTATTAAATCACAAAACCGTGAACATACATATTTATAGTGTAATAGAGTATTGTTGGGTCGGGTCTCCAGTATACAGAATAAAAATAATAAACAATTAACTGTTAAAAATTTAATTATTTAATTATTGATTGTGAAGCTAATGAAGAAGAACCAGGAAACAAAACGACAGACAGACGTAGCGAGAAGTAAACACGCCATTGCCTTTTGCCTTAGACATTGTAACAGAATGAAATAAAACAAACAATTTGAATTAATAACAAAAATTATATGACACAATCCAAAAAAAAATATTTTTTTTTGCAAAATGATAAACATATATGCATACGGGCTTAACTAGTAGTAGTAACCGCCGCTGTTATAATGGCGGTTTCTGCCTGCAGACGAGGACCAATATCGGTAACGATTTCCATACAATGAGGAGCCTCCTGTTTTGCGAAATACTGGTTCTGGCACGACGTCTCCGTTTCCATTACTACTCCCTACTTCCTTCTGCTGAGACTCGATCCATTCTCTGTCTGGTGGTGGGTTGCCCCAACCGTTCCGCCTTACTCTGCTGTTACTCGTCGTTACTCCAAATACCACAGGGAGGAGCAGGAGAAGCAAGACTGTCTGGAAAACCAAATCCTCTAAAAAAATTAATTGGGAAACGTTTGCAGTTTATACACCCCTGGAATACTAGGAACTCTGAAACTTACAACGATGCAACTCATTGTGGACCAAATCCTCATATTTCCTTATTGTTCGTTTCAAGCTGGGAAAATGACGAAAACCACAATGATGAAATGTATTCCGAATGCCACGGATAAAACTAGACTGGCCGTTTCCACGGGCTAACAACGCAGTTTTCACGACTCGATTCTTATGAAATCTCGAAATGAAAACAATATCCTATTTTCAAAAAAATTGGCGTGTAGGGGGCAACAATGGGCAGGTACAGAATTTTTGCATTATTAGCCTCATTGTTTTATCGAAAAAAGAACATCCTTAAAAATTCTGACATATTACCATCACCTCATCTCTGCACAATTTCTTCATCTCTCGTAATCCTAGCAAAACAGTCCGGTTCCGGTGGGTGCGAGCATCCTTATAAAAATAAGGCGGATATACCCCTCTTCTCTGGTTTATTTAGGGATACCGGATTCAGGATAGTGGTTAGTGATGTTCCACTTGCTCCCATCCTGTTTTATCGCCAGGAGAGAGGTGAAAATTACCAGAGAGAGAAAAAGCAGGTGGCCGGTGACCAAACCCCTAAGAAGCCTACCTCAAGAAGGCCGGATACTAATTCCTTTTTTAAAATGCTAATCAAGTTTCCTATCGTAAAAGTTAGTGAACCAAGCCGTATTTCATTATCTCCATTCACGCTCTCCAGTAACATATTAAATCATATATTTTTCTCTCTACAGGAAGATACTATTCTCCGCCTGAAGCAGGAGTCAGGAGCAACAAACACATAATAAGCTGAAGTCTGAAGCGTACATAATTTTTATTAGTCTTTTATCCAGCACCGAGGGCCGTGAACCATGTCCAAAGAGATCTCAATACGTAATTAGATTCCTCCGGCTACACGGGGGATATTTACTTTGGAAGTCCGTTTCTCTGAGCAAGTAAGCGTATCGAACCGTGCATATCTGCAGACATGCGCGAATTTTTCACAATTTCTCTTTTAATCAGTTTCAGTTCCCTCTTTGCAGGATGAGGTTACCTTGTCGAACCTTTTGGTTGGGTGAGGGACCGTTGCAAATTCTATTTTTCTTTTTGGGGCAATATGAGAGTTAAAAAAAA
>JAHZNE010005208.1:0-14432 GCA_027744055.1 Callyntrura sp. NNG-2020
TAAGAATACTGCACCGCTATCGTCATCGCAAAATTTCATTTCATTTTGATTGAAATTAGTACCAACGATGCGATCAGTAAGGTGAAGTGTAGGAACAATTTTCAATTCCGGGATCGGCAAGAAAAGGTCCAAATTTTTCTTCTCATTCCATGGAAAACTAATGCTGGAGTACTCTATAATTGTTTTAACATCCACCAACATTCCTTTTTGGTACATTCTTTGCAGATAATGAAAATATAGGTCTTTATATCTGTTCCAAAAAAACATTGTACGAGTGGCCAATCGTTGTTTAATGGAGCTCAATTTAAATTCCCGATTTAAATCTGTACAATTACTAAAAAGTTCACAGGTGTGACTGTAAGATTCTCTTTGTAGAAAATATTTCTTCATTCGTACATCATTAAATATTTTTAAGTTGTCAACCGTCGTAGCATTGTTAATATCCTGTCTTAAAATAGAAACGAAGTCGCTGTAAGACTCATACATGGCTCTGCTGTCCACTTCTTTGGACAAAACCACAAAATCAAGGAAAACATTTGGGTCGCAAAACGTCGTAGAATCTTTAGTTACTGTATGGCCAATCCGGACCATTGCTGTAGTTGTGTTTTGTTTTTGTAAGTATAAGCGGGCCAGTTCCACAATGTTATTAAAGTTCTGATGTTCTTCTTTCTCAAATGTTTGTTCCGATTGGGGAGCATCATTTTCATACGGGTGCTCTGTTGCATCATCTTTGCATATTTGCGAGCTCTCTTTATTTTCAAAATTCAAATGAATAAGGTACGCTTGAGAAAGTCGATGCATATAGTTGATCACTTTGTTCAAATAGGCATTTAATTCTCCATTTAAGTTTTTGCGGTCATATCTGTTTCAAAAGTTTCATAAGTGAGAAACAACAATTGTTTTTACATGTAAAAAGCAACGACTTTCTGTACCTAATTGTTAGAAGAAGCTCCATGGAACAGTTTCTATGTTGTCCCATAATTTTGACCAAACGATCCACCTTCTGAATTACGTTCCTTTCTTCAAGCTCTGAAATTCGATGTTGGCAGAGGGCGTTCATATGCGTGGTATTATTGATTTACATGAATATTTGCATACTAACTTGACTCATACGTTTTAATTTATTTCCTTACCCATTTCAACAAAAAATATCTTCTCCATGAAACTTGTTTCACACGAATATGAACCCACATTGCTAAATTGTAGATCCCCTGGCGACCTGTTATTTTTATCAAATATTTCCGTCAAATCCAGAATAATTCCAGATTTTACACGACCGCAGTAGCACAAAACAAGTCCAGTCACAATAAGGAGCTTCATTTTGTAAAGTGGAGCAGACACTCGTCCTTCCCTTGTTATGAAGTTGTACGGTTTATGTAAACTGAGGTGTCATAATAGGATTGACAAAAGCGACTTCCGTGGAATATTACTGGAATTATAAGGTTGATATACTAAACAAGTGCATTATGCATGCTATTCTCCAAAAAATACTTTTATAAAACATTAATAAAAATCTCAGCATCTAAGTGAGCAATTAAATGAAAGGTAATATTGATCAAGGTAAATATTACAACACTTACTGAAATGCTGTTTTGGAATAAAAGTTGTTTTGTTTTACAATTCGGTAAATACATATTGAAAAAAGTACCTGTGCACCTACAAATTAGTGAGTTATAAAACGGAACATGCATTTTGATAAATTTTTTCTCCATTGAATTGTACAATAAAGTTACTTGCTTGTTTGAGCATGCAAATGCTTATTTAATTTGTTACTAACAATATGGAAGGACGTTCCTACAAAAAGACTTTTGAAATCGTAAAACGTGTATTAGACATGGCAACTAAAATTTCTACATTTGAATGAAAATTGAGACAAGAAAATAATATTTTTTAAATTTAGTGGCCATCAAACCATCAATATTTTGTTCCAACACCAAGTCTCAATGTATTGTTTAGTTTTAGTTCCTCGTCAACACTAAAGCCACTTTTATGCTCGTACCTTTAACGATCCTGAGATATTTAAATACAATAGTAAAACCGGAATACCTTTAATATTAATGAGAGATGCGATCCACAAATTGTAGAAAATAGAAGATTTAAGATGTTTTTGCATGTAATAAGATTGCTTCTCCCTTGTTCCTTAAATGTAACACTTTTTGTAAGTAACAAGCATTTCTTTATTACGTAAGTAAAAGGTTGCTACTATTTAAAGTATACTATGTCACTTAAACATTTTTCAAAATTGTAGAACACGCTTTAATTTTAACAAGTCGTTTTGTGATACGTTTTATCTTATATACATTTAGCAGTGGACGCACCATAACAAGGATCTAAAATAAAACATTATTCTAATACAATTTCTAAACGAGCAAGGGCGGCTTAAGAGGTGGTATACAACTCGTTTTTGCATCGTCATGAAAACTATATAAAAAACAGAAGCATGAAGTGTCATCGAGAAAGAAACTCCAATAACACTATTTAATTCAAGACTTCCTATTCCTTTGCATTTCTACGAATATAATAGTGCAATATCAAGGAAATGTAATAAATATAGTATGACGTCTACATGGGTGGTTGTTTTTCGAGAGAATTTGAAGGACAACAGCTATTTGTATTAATCAATGTATTGATGGAAATGTATTCATAGTATGCTAAATACAACATAACTCAAGGAAAAATAATGATTCAAAGCTTACAGTAATCCGGACATACCGGAAAGTTGAAACCAATTTTTCCTGTGCTCCACAAATCACCCTGCACTGTCAATGATTGTTACTGTTTATTACAGTAAAATGTCCGTTTGTCAGGTTACGTTCTATGAACGACAGCAAAATATTTGCATTTGTGTTTGTACTGACATCAGCATTGGTTTGTAAGTAGAATGTTCTTGATTTTTTTGTTACTGTATGTCTCATTCTGAAAGCTATTAAGCCTATTATTTAGGCAGATAAAAATGACCCACCTGCACATAGTAGTAACGTTGGTTTATACAGTGAACAATAGTTAGATGTGTTTCGCGAAGTTGTTCCATACATTGAATAATTATTTTCAAGCATGGACTTGAGCCTTTTCATAGCTGTGCCCATTAAAACATTTCATTAAACGATATGGTCAAATTTTAAATTTATCTGCCAGGACAACAAACTTTCATGTTCATCTTGTGGTTCTCCAAGTTTTATATTGTTGACATTGGTTTTGTCAAGTATGTCGGTTACATCCATAATACTTTCTCATTTTGCATGATCACACAGTTACACCAGACAAATGTGGTTACAATATATAGCTTCATTTTGCTAAGTGGAGTTGAATAGTTTCCTTGTTGTGGCAACGTATAGTTTATTTAAGTTGACGTGTCACAGTAAGATTGACGAAAGTGATTTTCTTTGTAACTTAGCTTGAATCAAAAGATTAACGACCTAAAAAAGCAAATGTTGTATATCACCAAAATATTATAAATACATGTTTTACTTTTGGAGACCTCCGCCCTTTGTAGAATTAGAATGCAATACTACAAACTGTCTATCCACAATTTGTTTGCTTTTAAAAAGTTAAAAAAATAAATGTATATTTTTTTAACGCGACAGAATACTAATTCATGTATGTAGTACGGCTAGTCAGTGTCTTTCAAAATGATCAACAAATAACAGAAATAAATCATCTTTAAACCTATATAGTATTATAACTGGTAAGGACACCTACTTGGTTGGAAGAATACTCCTTTAATTTCTTTTAGTGTCGTGAATATAGGGAAATAATGCTTTCACAGAAAGTTCAATTGACAACAAAAATTAAAGCTAAAATCTTATAACGTTAAATTATGTTATACTTCGTCTTCATTGCATTTCAAAGAAAATGTAAATATACCATCAGAGACATACTATTTGCATGAGGAAATCGTTACGAAGTTGTTCAAGCAAATTTGTAGTCTAATAATTAGCAAGCCTTACGTATTGAGGGTTTGCCAACTGACCATAAAATGTCATCCTACAAATTCTTACATAACCAGATCTCCAAAATATTTTTGTTGTGCCAATTTTAAGCAAGGAAAGCATCAAAACCCTTCAACTGTTTTAAGAGCTTCATCGTTGGACAAATACAGCATTCATGCGTCACCCCGTCGTCGAGCAAAATACAGTTATTACATGCTATTTAGGATGTAATTACAAGTCTTCTTCATTGCTATTATATTAGGTTTCCCTGAATAAATTGATAGAAACGTTCAATAGATGAATGACAATTGTGCCAAATTTTAGGTGATCGTGGTACAGTCATTTCAACAGATTTCTGAATCACGACATTACAGTACTTATGCCAACGTTTCTACGTTGTAAGGAGGAAACAGGGCAATATGCACATGTTACGGGCTTATTATGTTTCGTGAGAATACACTTCTTCATATTCATATTAAGAAGAATTTTAATTTATAAGTGTAATATTAAGTGCCATGTTGTAATACATCGTTTTCAAGAAAATATAAAGATACTGTGATAAAAATAATTGGAATAAAATAATTTCTGGTGCACTAATAACATGGAATAATGACCACATGAAAAACTAGCTAATCGGACCATGCTTAGCATTAAAATTACTATGGCAACGTAGATATTGATGAATTTATGTAATGCCGTGTATCCAGCATGTATTACTTTATATGCATACACTTCTTAAGACAGTGTGAAAATGACAATTATTAATAACTGCTAATGAACTTGTCGTAATAGTAGCTAATTCTTTGCTTTTCATTACATAAAGTATCTATAAAAAGCTGTGCGTTAAGCTGAGCAAAAAATGTGGAAAATGGTGTACCATTCAGAGTAATTATTGTGGAAAGATGATTAATATCGGGAAAAATTAATATCGTGAACGATGTGCAATAAAAATTATAATCATGAAAAATGTTCACAAGAAGATATAACGCATACTACACGTGTATTTTTGGCGAATCTTGATGCCTATAACGTCATTTCCGACTTCCAACAAAACCTTTGTTGCTGCACAAACTCAATAACATTATATCTGAGCAACAATAATGCAATGGGAGATTTTGGAAATTGTATATTGTAAAATAATCAAGCATAATCAAACATCTACAACTATTACTCCTGGATCTACAAGTTTCCCCGCATTGCTAGTTTCATGTTGTAGTATGAGAATTAGTTGTTAATGACTGTGACCAAATCCCATATAAATTTTCAAGTTTCACATGATTTAGAATCTTTGTTGAACGGTTGAACTGAACGGACCCCCTATTTATCTGCTTTTGCGATTCCTGCTAATCCAGTGTCTATATTTAAAACAACATTAATTATTCGCCGGAGTTGAAGTGCTGGCATTTTGTTAGGGGTCATTACGATCATTTCACATAGTCAATTGTAAATATCATGGAACACCAAAGAGAGATAGCACTACATGTCTTTTACATCATTTTTGTCATGATAGTAAGTTGAAGTGGTGCACAACTATTCATATCTCGGAACCAGTACAATGAGTGGAGACCGATCGGTATTAAGTCGTTGTACTTCGTATATTCATCAAACACCCCGTTTATTCTGCGAAGGTTAAATTTAATAGTATGTTGCAAACCGTAACCTTCTGCCGTAACCGTAACCGTAATCTTCTGACACAACACAACTTTTATTTGCAACCATTTGATTATTGAACTCATTATGTAATTAAGCGGAAGAGCTGTAAGTAGATTATCTCCATCTTAAAACAATGTAACTTCGATTGTATACCGATGGGAACACAGTTCACATTATTGTTCACATTCACATTATCGGATAGTTTTCCTGGTTCACTAAAACGAATGCCTAACGAAATATGCTCTAAACAAATTCTAGTGTCTTATTGTAATGCAAACTAAAATCTCACTGTTGTCTCAACGAATAAATAGCAAAACTGCGATCAGTTTAGCGATAATACCGTCGAAGCCACACACATATGACATTTGATCGACTTTTCAACTTTCTATTTTACATAAAATTACACATGGGGCAATGTTTGCTTACCAAGTGGCCATTACCCCGAATTTTGGTATAAAACATATTGCATAATTCTATAAACTTGCCATCCTTGAAGAACACGAATTAGGTTTATGATATCTCACGATTTTTTGACAACGGAGGAAACAAAATAGTTTATATAACTGATCTTTGTTATGTTACCATTATTTTTTATACTGAGATTATTACATTCTTGAGAACATTACGCACAGACACGAGTCAACCTTGAACTGAAGCGTGTTAAACATACCCATTTCAGTTGAGTTCTTAATAGCCACCTTGCGCTTGATAAATTTAGTCGCCTACTTTACCACACTGTAAATGGAAGTAGTACCAGTATAAATTATACTAGTCCACCTGCAACATCATGTACAAATGAATATACGTTTATGCCACAACTAATTACCGAATTAACAAAAAATTGTACGCGAACCATACTACCAATCCAACAATTAATTCAGCAACACTCCGATCAAATTAATTGCCGACGAAATATCTAATTAGTACAGTTATCTTGTTTTTAATGAGCCGAACATGTTGGAAGATGAAAGTATCTAACTAAAAGTGTTTTCTGGATATAAATGGCCAGGTATGTTGCTATGGTGCAATTTTTGTTGCTTGTCAGTCGATAGACACATGCCGGTGTAAAAGTAACTAAAATATCTCCATCAATTTAACAATATCATACAACATCATCACATTGTTGTACAAAATGGACTTTGCAGGGCTATATAATAACACCGAAACGTTAACGATACCACTGTCTTTTGTTATATTTTTTGCATTGATTATATGGATTTATATATACTACACAGATACCAAGACCAACGAAAAAGTTGAGGAAAAAGTGTACGGTTTAGA
Organism: Callyntrura sp. NNG-2020; assembly: GCA_027744055.1. NCBI lineage: Eukaryota > Metazoa > Arthropoda > Collembola > Entomobryomorpha > Paronellidae > Callyntrura > Callyntrura sp. NNG-2020. Next base: position 6,864 of record JAHZNE010005208.1, read on the forward strand.
CGACATTCCACGGCCTTACCTTTGGGGGCCCCTGGGGCTAATTAGCCTTCTGGTGAAGCTACTTCCTGTTTCCAGTATGCACATAAATCGTGTTATTAGTGTGAATAAAAGATTAGCAAAACGGTTCACTAAACAATACCCGTTTTATTTACAGGAAGTATCGAGAAAGCCCTGCAATTAGGAAACGAATTCCAAGGATTCCTCCTGGGAAAGTTTTTACACAAAACAGCAGTTGTTGTTTACAGTCCTTCCTTAGTTCAACAAGTTCTCAAATCTACAAGTTTCGGGCATCATGCCAGACCTGCTCCGATATTTGACCTGATGAGACCGTTCCTAGGGAATGGGTTGCTATCTTCAACAGGAGAGGTCTGGCAGAGGCAACGGAAAATCATAAACAAAACTCAAAGCTTACAGTCGGTCAAAGCATACATGCCGATGCTGAACAGACACAGCAAACAGTTGGTGGATGCACTAGAAACGTTGTTTAAGGATGGGAAGTTGCACAATGTCAACAAAGCGATTAATGTGTTCTTCCTACAAATTACATGCGGTAAGGAAAAACGGAAACATTGTATGCGATGCATTGCAAATTTACATGAGATACTTTTATGTAGAAATGATCACTGGAGGGCCCATTGAAAATTCCAAGGAGTTGGACAACTATCATAATAATTTTCAAACGTAAGTTTTTCCACATTTTTAAGGGGTTTCGCCAACTTGTAACTTTTTGTATCGGCATTCTTCACGGCAACTTTTATTCATGATGTAAAATGGCAGATGTAAATAGTGTTACAAGAAAATTGGCAAATGTTGGCAAAAACCGATAATTTATTTCATTTTCTTAAGTCGTGCAATAACATTGTATGATATGTGGTCAAAGGTGGAAAACTACGGTGAGTTATAGATTTGCGTATGTCTGGTTATGGTTAAATCCTCTATGGAAGCTCTGCTCCATGTCACGATCCCATCGCAAAGCTGTGACAGAACTCACTAACTTTGCAAAACAGGTACAAACACTTTTTACATCAATTGAAACGGCATAATTGGTTCTTTGTTGTGACTAACGCTTTCGTAATTAAATCAAAAGAAAATTGAACAGCATCAGAAAAGATGGGAAAGAGAATCTACAAGAACAAATGACGAAAATGCGTTTAAATGTCTTCTTGATGAAATGCGGGATGCCGGCGTGAACGAGCAACAAATATTAGATGAAGTAAACACTACAATGTTTGGGGTACGCTGTGAAATATTGACACATTAAATAACTAAACCAAATTGCCAGCATTCAATTGCCAGTGGTAAAATATTACAGGGACACGAAACTGGAGCTGCCGTTATTCACTTTTTCTGTCTTTGTTTATCTCTCCATCCGGATATTCAAGAAGAGTGTCGTCAGGAGGTGGACCAGCTTTTTAATGATGATAGCAACTTCATAGGTGACAGGGCTGTAAAATACAAAGCTGTCCAGTCCAATCTGAAACAGTTGGAACGCTGTATTTTGGAAACGCTCCGTTTATTTCCACCAGGATTTGTGACGGTTCGACAACTAGAGGAACCGTTAACGTTGGAATATGAGAGTAAACGGTATTTACTTCCGGCTGGGATAGCAGTTGCTATAGCTGCAATAGGTACTCATAGAAACTCGGCCTATTTCTCGGATCCAAGTAAGTTTGATCCAAACAGATTTTTGCCGGAGGAAGTGGCAAAAAGGCATGCGTACTCGTTCCATCCATTTTCGGGAGGTATGAGATCATGTCCGGGACAAAAGCTAGCTATGGTTCAAATGAAATTAGTGGCGGCATATCTGCTGAGGAACTTTGTTATGACTACGAGTGATACCATGGAGGGCATTCCTTTGCTGCCTTTGATTACTCTGACGCCAGCAAGAGACTACGTGTTCCAGTTTACGAAGCGGTAGTTTTAACTCTATTGAACGCACTGTATACCTTTTTATATAAATGTTTTATTGTTTGACATCAATCAGTTTATTTAATCGCATTAGTCATTTAAAATAAAATGCATGTAAATATTGTAGGATGGTTGTATTGTCATAAGTAGCATGCAACGTTCATGGAAAAGGAACATTTTCTTGGAGCTGCTCTTAAGTTGACAGAGGGCAAATGCGCTTTCCTGTCACCAAATCTCTCATAGCGTAGCACATCAACTCCCGTATATCATGATTCATGAATTGGGACAAGTATGCGACGGGAAATTACTAAACACATTTTTGATACATAATGTAGCTTTGTTCTGAAAACCTGTTATCGACCGTACTAAAAATGATGTAGGTTACAAACAAGTTGTGTTGGAAGACATTAGCTCATTCTGTGTTTTATTGTTCTGGACGTGTGATGTTACAGAACATAACAACATTCACTATCTATAATTGATTCCCACGTACGTTCCCATGGTTAGCTTAAATACACAAGTACGGTTCCTTCGTTTAAGCTTTCTGCAATAAATCGTCATTATAATACGGCATGAAGCATTTACTGTAATAAATCGTCATTATAATACGGCATGAAGCATTTACTGTAATAAATCGTCATTATAATACGGCATGAAGCATTTACTGTAAATAAATCACGATGATCACATTCTTTTGCGGTCCTAGTAAGTATGCTTTAACAATTTTAATTTTCATTGGATCAGTCCGAACTTCCGGAAGTGGACGAATCTGATAAAAGGAGATACTTTTATGTAATATTATTGTTATTTTGTACATAATTTTTGCCAAATTTTCTATTTTTGTGTCGTAAATATTTATTTGTTTTCTTCTTTCACAATGACTGTGGGATGGTCCCATTAGTTCCATCCCATTAGTAGGAAATGTGCGTGTGTGAATAAATTTCTGACCAAATAACAATGTTTCTGGTAGTGTTGGATCACTTTTGAAATCACACAATTGAAAATTCATAACTATTGTTAAGCGCATTATAATAGGAGCTAATTCATCATTTTTCATTTCATCGAGTATCTCAATATAGCCGTGTAATAAAGTAATCCATAGAATGTAGAGAAATGAAATGGTAAAATGATATTTCATAATGAAATTGATGACAATTTATTATCCGTCGTTTTAATGACAACCAAGGGAGAGGTAGTTTTCCTCAAATCGGACACATTGGCAAATAACCCTATATAAAAATTATTGGTTGCTCCAGCAATTAAATATAAATGACTCTCCAGCAAAGAATTAAATCAAGCTAAATACGAAACAAGATCCAAACACATGTTTGCAACATGCTTAGACCACCGTACTACTTCATACACTATAAATGCATAATCATAACGTTAAACACACAATCCAACCTACGATCCACCTCAAGTTGGATGCTGGAGACCTCAATGAGCTATAATAATAGCGTTGGGTTGAAAGCCCACTGTTTCAAAAAAATTAAGAAATCCATGGAATTTAAAAATAAATTCCATGGAATATTTTTCGTTATGTCCGCTATCAGCAAACCTACTACTCCACTGATGACAACTAAGAAAGCAGCAGCTAAACCGTCTAAAGTACTTATTATTATTATTAAAATATGATTAAAATTGTATAAAAGTGTAACATTTTGCATGTTCCACGACTACTCCACTGATGACAACTAAGAAAGCAGCAGCTAAACCGTCTAAAGTACTTATTATTATTAAAATATGATTAAAATTGTATAAAAGTGTAACATTTTGCATGTTCCACGTTAGTTTTTTCCGAATCGGACCATTTCTAAATTATTAATATTACCAACTACCATCAAAAAGATTTATTGCCGCAAAAAATCAACAGACAGGTATTACAGTGCAACAAGGTATACTTCACATTAAAAAAGTATCCAAGACTAGTACACGTGTACCCAGAAATTTTCTTCCATTCGTAGTGCCATGCCTTAGTGTGTGAATTATTTGTTAATGACTTTGACCAAATACCCCATACATTTCCCCGAGGTTTCACATCATATATCATCATTTATAACAATTATTAAGTGGAAACCCTGTTTAAGAGCTGGTGCATTCTTATTATCCAACTAGCTATCAAAAAGTTTGTGTAAAACATGAAAATTATGATTGACAAATTGCCAGGTAAACCCAGTGTTTAGACAATATCAGAAACTCGCCGTCGAAAGTGTCAGATAGTTAGTAGTTATCTTTTCCGATGGATTCCCATTGTAAATTGCAAATATTTGGCTAATCCAAAGAAAACGTAATCTTAAGAATTTTTGTTTTCAGTTGTGCTGTACAAGCCATTATGTGCATGCTAGGAAAAACGTATATATGGAATAAATTAGTCAAAAGATTTTGCATGATCTCCTGAGGAGTTGGTTTATTTGGTCAGACCTGTTATAAGTATTTGGTCACAAAACTCACACTTTCTAGTGACAGCATAGACATGACGACAATTGGTTTTTAGTCCCTAATTTGTTTTTATGTATAATTTCCCCTCATTGTATCAATTGTAGCTTTTTTGAATTAGTTATTAATCCTTTGACCGTATTCTGATATGTGTATCAAACTTTATGTCACAATCCATTTGATCCATTTATTTAAAAAATACAATACTCCCATTCTCCTGTAGATAATAGCTTAGTAAAGAAATAACTCTATGTAGAATTGGTTTGGTGTTAGTAGCCTACACCACTAATTTTAGTGATTTTCCTAACGGCATATTACCCATGTCCGCCCGTTCGATACACTGCATGTGATCCCACTCTCAGGTTTACTGCATTGATATATAGATTCTATTATATCACAGCGCTACATATACTTTTTCATGCATTATTTTTGTATTAAATATATTTTGAAGTGAAGTGATACACATTTATTAAATTAAAACCACTCCAATGAGTGTAGCCTAATCATTATTGTCTCAAAACCGTTGAATTGAGGTCAAAGTCAGTGATATCATTTTGCCCCAAATTCCACCACTGGAATTTGATAATAAGCATTCTTTCTCGTCACCACGAGGTGACACTTGTTTTTTAGTAATTTACACTAGTGCTGCTGGCCACGAGGTTCACAGCACGAGGCAAGCAAGAGAATGCAAGCAAGCAAGCTGTAAACACAACCACCCACCCAGTAAAAATACACATACTCTCTTCTCATTCTCCTTTCTCTCTTGACGTGCTTCCAGAGGTAGCTCTTATTCTTGTGAAAAAGTTTTCAAATGATAGTTTGTTAATTGCAATTGGCCAGTTATCAATAAATAAAAATACACAAAACATTTTGTAGTTGTCGTGAATAAATACTGATTTACTTTTCGAGCTCATGATCCTGTGATCCCAACTCTCTCTTCTGAAAATATTGTGATGCGAGAACTGGGAAAGTGAGCGCACGATTTTATAGCATGAAAAACTCATCAATAAAAAACACCAATATTCTACAATTATTATAATTTGTTGTACAATTTCACAGTACTTGTAATCGTTTGTAATCATTATCTTCTGGCACAACACAACTTTTATGACAAGGAATAGCTGTGCACTGGATGATGGAAATTGTCCACTGTACAAAAGTGGAAATGTTCATCGTCTGCGGTGAACAAAAGTGGACAAAACACTTCAACAACTGGTTTGGAACATTGCGATACATATAACGTACATGTATGATGTATTATTGTCCGTTTTTTTCATTTTGTCCAATTCGTCCATTTTGGACAAAAAATGGGGTGGACAGTGGAAGTTTATCTACTTTGGTTTATGTGTAACTCCATCTGCTTGTTGGGTCCATGAAGTAATTATGTATCAAATTTGGAAGTAAATTATTTCCATCGTAACACTATGTAACATTGATAGGCACATGCTTCGCATCATTGTAGTAAACAGGGAAATTTACTGGTTCACTAAAAATGCTTTTTAACAGATATACATAGCCTCAAAAATTCTGGCTTTACCTATTAACAAGAAATAGACGCTAGTCCCTGGCATTTACAAACAGGCGTCAAAATGGTGCAAATAATGAACTATGGTAAATGTAACGTTTATTTCATCGAAGCTTAATACCGACCTCCGAAGCAGAAGCAAAGAAGCAACGATGGAATTTTGCTGTTTACCTATAAAGCGTCAAGTACACACCACCCACTTGTTCTCCCCGCTCAGGTTATTACTCGACTTGACTCGACATAATATTTCCAGGTTGTCGTTTAGTGTACAGTGTAAAAGTAGTAGCGTCATATTCGTACTCGCCGTAAAAATGGAAAACGCCTAAATGTCAAGTTTGATAGAAGTATAGCCCAAAGGAGCTATATGTCGCCGTCATGCAATATGTAAAGAAGTACTTAATTTACACTTCCTTGCACCGCGTTACATGAAGCATCCGATGATTGTAAGACATGATGACCAACTTGTTTTCAGTCTAAAATTTTATAAAATTGCGTTTCGAACAAATCAAGATTTGAACCACGGTTAGCGTAAAATTTTAACTAATATAATTGGATGTAGGGGAGGGTGAGCCTGTACTTCATACATTAACTGTATATGGAATCACTATTCAGATCATAATTATTTTGTATTTTTTAATTTAAACAGCATCTTTCTGGTAATAATTATTTTGTCTGCCTCAGTTAAAGTCCAATCCCAACACTCTTATGAAAATGTGTAACATGGGGCGTATACGCAAGCATATAAATGATACACCATTGGAAAGTGCTTTTAGGGGAAAACGGAGAACTGCTTCCCGCTTTTTGAAGTTTAACTGAATGGGGACTGCTGAGATTCTAATTTCTACGTTACGTGTTTTAAACGAATTTTATAAGGCGCAATTGGTATCTAAAACTTAAAATTTTCATTATTTTTAAAGTTTATTAGAAATTTTGTGTGCATTGCTGGCACTAGTTGTTGCGCATGTCATATAAAAATACTCATAGTTCAAGTAACCTACTCCGAGATACAGCATAACACTGATCGTTGGCATAATAATTGAACAGGCTTTAGCATTACTCCCATTTCTACACAATCAACATTGTTTGTGACAGTGTGGGATCAAAGTAATTAAAAAATTTTAACTATTGTATTGCTCGTTATAATAGGAACTAATTCATCTTTTTTCTATTTCGTCAAGTACCTCCAAAGATCGGCGTGATAGACTAAACCAAAAAATCTCATAAAATTCCCGTAGCACAAAGTGTTTCACAATGCAATTGATGGCAATTTATTATCCGTTAGGCTTATGACAACAACGTCCGTCTGACAACCGTACCGTCTAAAGTACTTAAATATGAGTAAAATTGTGGCCCGATTTGCAAAAAAATGAACGTGTAACATGTGCATTGTTACACGTTCATTTAATGCAAATCGGGCCATTTCTACCAAGACGTATTACCGACTTCCATCAAAAAGATTTATTGCCACAAAAAAATCAACAGACATGCATTACAGTTCAACAAGGTATACTCTACATTATACATTAATCCAGCATCCAGGACTAATACACGTCTAACCAGAACGCTTTCCTCATTTGTAATTTCATGCTTCAGTGTTTGAATTATTAACTACGAAGAGCATTTTAATGCTAAAGTAGTTTATGCGATCAGTATGTTTGTCTGTCTGTGTGTCTGTCTGTCTGTCTGTCTGTCCGTCTGTC
>JAHZNE010005209.1:0-16531 GCA_027744055.1 Callyntrura sp. NNG-2020
AAATACACAACTGTGCCTGTCAAACCGTCATTTCCCAATTTATCCTTTGTTTACTCATAAAATTTGAATAATTCGTTAAATGCTCATCAATACCCAAGTTCCTGCACGACAAAAAAGAACTCGAGAAGACCAAATTCATAAATGACAGAACTTTGCCAAATGACAGCCACAGATACAGGAAGCATTTTTCAGCAAGGAAGCGAGAAGCAAGAAATCATAACACAAACTCGCCCTGCCCTGCTTTTCATGTATATATTATCATCATCAGTTTGCTTGCTTATGATGGGGAAGGAGGAAGTTAACGAAACAAAATCTATTGCCCAGACAAATGGAATTGGCATTAAGTAATGTGATGTCTCATTCCCATCATTTTCTTGCCTCTCCACATAAGCTTACGCTTATCCCTATATACTAGATCTTCTTTTGAGACATGATGACATGAACGTTTGAATATGCCTTTTCCGATCGCAAATCATATCGCAGCTAACGGAAAAGGGGAAAACACCTACATTGGAGCCAGTATATTTCAACAAAGTTAACCTATTAGAAATCAAGTATCTTATTAAAATTGCCTTCATGCACTTCCTATGAACACGAAAGCTTTAAATCGGTTCTTTTGAATTTTTGTATTTCTAACTTGCGTACTTTGTACCGCGAGACAGATGTCTAAATCATGTCGCGCGTTTGATAAATTGCTCCGTAAAGAGAGAAAATAACATGTATTTCAGTGAATCTGGGAGTACCATCAACATTTTTTTGCTTGAAAGTTCATAAGTAGCTCGATAATCATTTTCAGCCTCCCTGTTTTTCCATCTTCCCCAAACTTCCATTCAACTACTACTGCTATAATCATTTTTCCTGCTGCAAAAAATATTTTTCATTTTAATGCAAAGTGGTACGTGTGGATCCTCTCCTGCTCATATTACTTTGTACTTAAAATACGTACAGGATAGTTATTTAATGGATCCGCTTTAGCGTAAAATTGACGGTGAATTGATCAATCATATAAGCAGTAGCATCATGGGTGGTACTTCTATGCAAGGACTTCTATGCATAACAAATAACAACATATGTGGCAATATGAGTCCAGGCGCTGCTGGGGGTGGTCCAATCGTCGCGTCAACATCCTCCTAAAAATAAAAATCTCCTAGAATTCTCCAAGTAATAGTGCTGACAATTTTATTCTTCTGATTGAATCTGAGATTTTTCCCGTAAAAAAGAAGGAAAAAAAACTATCTTGTCAAAAAAGTGAACATGTCTGAGAAAACGGAGTAGTAGTAGCTGCTGCGTACTGTTTTCGTTAAAAAGTTGTTTGAAACTGGAGAACTATTCTGACTATCATATATATGTGTGTATAGGTACATTCTGTACAATTCAAATCCAAATATTCTCCTTTTGGTAACTTCTCGGTATTTGTCAGTGGGAATTTTTTCTGCACTGCCTCTTTCATTCACTCACTTTCACATGCCATTATTTTTTATAGAGAAAAAGTAGCAAGATGAGGATTTCCCTTAAACACATATTTTAAAATTCCTTCAATTACACGCATCCATTTTCAAGTAGGTACATATGCACATTGCACGCACAGTTCCATGCACAAGTACACACGTTTTACATAAACCACACACAACTCAAACTAGTGATCGTCATCATTATCATCATGATCGCAACAGCTACAAAAACTAACGCTGCTGCTTTTTTCTCTACATCGGAGTAGTCACTTTTTCCCCTTCTCATGTTCCACCTTTTCTTTCGTTCTTCTGCAGTTTCATTTCTTTTCACACAATATCAACTTCCCATCTGTCATGTTCATACATTCCATGTGACATAAAAACACATCAGCAGAAGAAGCAACAGACACTTCTTCCAGTAGCAGCAGACGTACTGACTACACCTACAAAGCTGTTGCGATACACCCAAAAAGAGAAAATGTAAAGTATGCCCTTGTCACTCATGAAAACTCGTGCTTGGGCTTACAGTGCCTGGATAGTGGTGCCAATGCCAGTGAGAAAGTTTATAACATTTTTTTTATTTCGCTTTCGCTCTACTTGTCTGTAAGAAATCTAACCTAGTGGAACCTACCACCGCCACACACATTCAACATTATTAGATAACTCATAACAAATGAATGCAAACTTTTTATATCACACAACATTACGATACAAGACGGCAATTTAAAAAACGGAGGGAGAGATAACGAAATCCAAGTTTAGAAATGAAGTTCCCTCTATCTAGCCATAGCCATGTTGGAAGCATTTTATAATTTTACGGAGAAAAAAACTCATCGTGCATATCCCGTCAACAGACGACAGATTCTGCAGCGTAATAGTAAAAATGTGAGACGATTATATTGTACACGTGACCATTATTACGAAGAAACTACATGCATCTAATAACAATAAGTGCATTTTGATTATTACCTTTCCAGAGAGTAAATAGTGTTTTATTGGAGGTGTGTGCTTCTGCATAATGTTTTCCTTGTCAGTTCCAGAGACTGGAAGATGGAATAAAATTTTCCACTGACAGCCCGACATCTACACAAGAAAATCTCTGTATTTAAATGTAAATGTGATATGAATGTAGACATCTCCTGAATTCTGCATGTGTGTGTATAGGTACGTGCAACCGTGCAAGAGAGTATTATTATCATCATCAATTTAGTAAAAGTGTTTAGAGTGTTCAATTCAGAGAGACTCATCGTAGGAACCTAAAGCAGGCATCATCAGCAACATTTTTATTGCCAAAGTAAGCAAATCAAGATGGATGACGCGACAGGGTGAAATGAAAATGATAATTACATGCCTTTCACATTATTATATTTTCCACACCTCCGTCGTCTATCTCTCCACAGCAGCATATCTTGCTGTGGCATGCTGTGTGCTAGAGATAAAATTGTGATGACTATCCGCACCTCTCAACATTTTTGCATTTGATATATGCTGCGTCTGTAATAATAACGAAAACTGAAAGTTATGTACACATACTTGCTTCAACTTTCAGACATTCCCAATTTCACTTACGCACTTAGTCAACTCAGCAGTCAATACACACTGCATGAGAAAGAGAGAGAGAGAGGGAGACGATGGGTCTCGTTGCTAGAACATTAATGTACGCTGTAAATGCAATAAAGGAGGCTTTTAAGAACTTTAAATATTTAAATTGGATCGGCTTCTAGGGAATCTTTCATTTCGTATCCTTTCCTCTGTCAAATGCACGTGGACAAGAAGCATTTCAGAAAGTAAAGTATATTTCAATTTTGGTGAAACGTATGTGTATTTTCATTTTCTTTTTTCACGGTAAGGGGCTCTTTGAAATGGTTATGCGCTGCTGTTGTTAGATACACGTTACACTTACACTGCACTACACTGATCGTGAGAGCAAACAGCAATGTTACCGTGATTTTTAAAAGTTCGAAAATTGGAAATTAACTTCAAAGCAACATTTTACTTGACAGCACACGTCATACGTAGTTAACATGTAGAAAGTATGTGCAGCAAAAAATATGAACCACTGCGTCGGAAGTTGAATGGCAGTCAAAAGTGAATTTTGAAGTATTTGTCCAACTGCTTTTTTATAATAATAAAAATAATAACAATAATAATTCTACAGTTACGTTCTACGTCTTATTTTTTCGAGACAAACATCATACAGTTCACAACATAACAAACCAACCCGCTCACACATAGAACCAAGACAAAAAAATGATAAATTTCAAGATTTTCGGAATAATAAAAGAAAAATACAAAACCATTTCCTGTTCTGCATAAACGGAAATGGAATAGGATCAGGGAGGATACGGTGTAGTTGGGTTAAATTCATTTATGAAAAAAGAAAAGCATTCTCTTAAAAAAAACTGTAGAGAAAACCAACTGTACCTTATTAATATTTTTAACCAGCAAAAAAGTACATATTTTATTAATTGCAAACCAGACAGACCGGTAATATTTTATTTTACAGACGAAGTCGATACATTTTTTATTTACCCTCCAGCTAGTAAGTACTTTTCCGCTCCATCCTAAAGTCCCTCAACTTTATCTTCTAACGAAAAACTTGAAATCATCCCACCGTCATAGTCATTTCTACAAAGAAAATAGTCTTCTTTTCCAACAGGAAACTAGAGCACCTCACCCACACAAACTATATGTACACAAAATAACAGATAGCTATCTCCAGTTCAGTTCACTAGTCATTCCGTTTACTTTACGTCGTCGTCCCACCATAAAAGCCTAAATATTTTAAGCACATAACATAAACATGAAAAATGCATGGAGATTGGGCAAGTCAACAAATCCTGAATTGATGGTGGTAAACTTACTTTGTTCCATATTATTCACTATCTTCCATTTCCCCACACAACACGTATCTGGATTTTCCGACGACTACACTATTTCGAGGAAAATGAGAGTTGACAGTTTGTTTTATTTTTGTTTACAAAGTCTATAGTCTATTGTGTGAGAACGAGAACATCGCTGTCTATCATTACTACCTATACAGGCTATACACACAGACCCAACTTGTCTGTTGATGTTTCAGTTTCACTAACCGAAATGTTTACGTTTCCACTAAAACCTGGTAAATAAAAGAACAATTTTGAAAGAGAAGCATTACAAAGCCGTATTTGTTTGTCTGGAGACTCTGGAAACGTCGTTTCGTCGAGTCAATTGAAAGGACTGGAAAGGAGATTTTCATTAACTATCTGCGGAGAAAACGAGCTGTCATTTTTGCAGAATTAACCTTGTAGTAGGTTTACTCACAAACTATTTATCTTTTCTTTCCGTTCCGTTTGTTGAATCAAACGGAAAGTGCAATACAAAAAACTCCCTATTTTAATCCGTTTGCAAAGTAGAATTGGAAAGGCAGCAATAATAATAATACTTTTTGAGTAAAATTACCACGTAAAAATATCATTCGGAAGAGAAGAATTTGACCATCAGGATTATTTGTGTACATTTATAAAGGCGAGTACATTGTGATTTGGTGTATGTTCTCTCAAATTGACTTTAAAAAATATATATTTTCAGATATGCATACGTTTTAACATCGTCCTTTAGGAGAGTGTAGTAAATGCTTCATTTGTCAATATTCGTAAAACCTGATAAATGTTTATGTTTGCATGCTTTACATATATACAACTATTGCATAAGTCTAGATTTCTATTAGCCTCTGTTTAAAACTTTTTCAAGGGAACATTATTTTAGACCAACAAACAATCAAAATATGTGGTAAGCGGTTCTATCCATAGCCATACACGAAGAAGTTGGAACCTCGCCTTTCCAGTTGGAATTTGAGGGAAAGAAATAAGTGGTACACAAAAGTTTCGACTTTTTTCAGTGTCACGTCATAAAAATACATACCTACTCCAATTAATTCGTCATGTTTATATATATGTACGCATTATACTACTAGTAGTGTTAGAGGCGCCGGGGCCGGATGCTATACACATTGACATGTGTAGACAAAGTGAGCATTTTTACAAATAACAGGCTAGTAATGAGTACGTCGTGACTACGTATGTATGATAATTAACCTCACTTCGATTCCCAGTTCCACACTCATCAATTTATTATCTAATTATTGTGTATAGATATCTTAACTAGCATGCCACAAAAAAAACATTAGAAGAACACGAACACATGTTCATTCACGTTCACGTGGAGAAGGAACGTGGAAGGGATGATTATTTTTTATTGGTGAGAATTTCTCACCTTTTCCATTGATTGATTTCATACGGCTGTCTGAAACCTCAAAGGATGCATTATCGAATATACGCTGCCGTCCATGTATATTACCATTACCAATCGCACTATAATGTTTCACTCACCTTCTCACCTGCCATACCATATATTCCTTCCACAATGTGTGATGCCCTGGCATAACTTGGTGTGTTATGTTTTAGGCAATAAATATAATTTATAAATGCAAAATGTCCATGTTCATTCTGGTCGCACCTGCTTGCTAACTAAAAAGAGTGCTGTAACGGAAAATTGAAAGTGGATAAATGGACGGACTACTGGTACCGTACGACACGACAACGCACATCGAAATGTACTCCTCCCGCCCTTTCTAACGCTATCGATTACAGTTACGAAACGAACAGCCATATTTTGTGACAATCTTATTAATGTAAGTAATGTAAGAAAAAGCTGGTAACGGTTACACAAGTAGTAGTGTAATCTAATACAGAGATTGACTGACTTCAATCGTTGATTTGTGGGCAGTATCAAATGAATGAAAAATGACCTGAGGAAGACCCTTCCCTGTTAAATTCCATTATTTTTTGCAGGCTAAAAATTGAAGTTTTGCTGGTCCTTTTTTTGCTGTTTTGCAATCTCGGTTGTAAGTTGACTCGTTCTCGTAAATAACGACAAAAACTAAAGCCACGACCACCATTTCCTTATGGAGTCACATGTGTCGATAGTGTCGAGAAGAGTGTGGGACATGTACATAAAATTGGTTTTATTGGGCAAATAAATTTGAATCCAATATTTAGTACGACTATTATTACAAAGTGACCTATTTGTCTTCTGAAAGTACTTGTATTTTGCATAATATATGCGCGGATAAAAAGGTTTTCTCTCAACGTAGACAATTTTTTTCTCTCGTGTTACTGAGAACATTATTGCAAATTATATTGCAAATTTTCAAATTTGCACATAAACTTCTTTCCTTTATAAAATCAATTCTATCTCAAATGCTTTCCTAATGCAATTTTCGACAACGTTGTAATGTACCATGTACCGGTGCAGGAGTAGGTATGTGCTATAAATTACTATGAATGCAGTTTCTTGACAATGACAACGTCTTCATCACGAAACTCTCGTTTCCTTTGTTTTGCGACGTTCTCCTTTTTTTGGAAGTGAATACCCAACTAGCTCCATCCATGGAAAGTGCTATTTTGATGTTTTCATTGAAACCTTTTGTATCATGAACAGCTAAAGGAGAGATTTTAACAAATAAAAGAACCATATTTGCCATCGTCATCATGTTACACGATAAATCAACAACTATACACTCTTGTTTTTTTGCCCACTCAATTCCATCCCTGTAGGGATTAAGAACATGTACACAAAAGCGTCTTGATTTTTGAGTTAAGACAAGAACAATTTTTATGTATAACCACTCCCCGCCAGACATAGTGTGTATGTTGCACAGGGACTAATTAAAAGTTACATTTCATTATATGCTAATGTGTGTGCTCGCGAAGGAGTTAATTTTAATAAGATGATTAATGATATATATGCCACAAATGGAATGCACCTGTCCCTTCTTTCTGGGATCGTTAGCGTTTATTAGTAAACTTTTGAGCACCTACCTCTAACAGTTGAATAATCTTGGTGCACCAACTTTTCAAAAAGATTTCGTCATCCGCGGAGAGTTCCAATAGTTGACCTCGTAAGAAGTCCCAGTCCAGGGACGATTTTCGAAGGAAAGAAACAACTTTTTCTAGAAATAAAATGTTGCAACATTAAAAACCTGTTGGAGTTGCTGTTCTTTATGAAGATAGAAGAAGGTGCCTCCATATAAAATACCTGCGCAAGTACTAATTACTTATTCTATGTATATACATGTTGTAAGTAAGCATAGTATAGACTTACCTTGCTCCTTCACTGTCGACAAAATCAACTTCTTTGTCGCATCCATTCTGCCTTCAATTCACAACAACACACCTGATAAAAGGATAAAATACAGGAGCGCAAGACAACGACAACACTTGATCCGTTCATGCAAAAAATCCTTTTCTTCCGTTTTTCTCTTTGTTTTTAGTCAAACACTCACATACATATCAACGTGTCACTTGCTGATCAAATTCCACTTTGACATAACTTACAAGACGAAACGTCGTTTTGATATCGAGTTACCTATCATCTTCTCCGTCACAAGAGATTCGTCATTTTGAACACTGAGATGGCTTAATACTGCTATGTTAAATTCACACCATTATATATGGCTTCACAATCGTGCCAGTGATAACCCCTTTAAAACACAAAGAAGATCAAGGTTTCCCTTATGTTCCATACGAAATGTCACTGAAATTGGCGAGTTCTCACACGAGAATAAGACACACTTAATTATAATCATTCGACGTGACAACAACGCTCAAGACCAACGGAAATAATCGGAAAACGCACTTTACAACTACTGACAAAGTATCTTAAGTTAAACTACAACATAATAGATAAATTTGAACTACCACTTAAGCCGTGGGAAACTACTCAGTCACGTTGTCAAACTCCCCGCACATTGTACCCATTTTATTCTCACAATTTGGCAGGCTTAACTCTCGACAGTTCCTAATTAAAACACAGCTAAAGACACAAAACAGAAACAAGGTAGAAAAGCGCAACACGTTAAAAACTGTGTGTGTATATAAAAGTATACGTGTGTGAGGAGCATGCACTTCCGGTTTCCCGGACTTAAAAAACAGTCCGGGTGGGATAGGGAATATTCTCCAGAGCAGCAGCAGCAACCAAGTAGAGAAGGAGTTGTTTTTTTTATCCTCTAGTGTGTACATTCATACATAATATGTGTACATTATTATCATCATCCTGCATTGTGTGACTTTTTGTGACTTACAGACAGATAGGCGAATAAGATAATAGTAGTTTTTCAAGGCAACCGCTGCTGCATCATCATTGGGAAATAACATAACATCAGCAGCGATCACCAGTGCTAAGGATATCCTTTTTGTCTTTTTTAGCCCATCTACGGTCATGCCTTATACAACTTTAACACATGTGTTACTTTACTATTTTTTACTCACGTAATATGCTTATATTCAGGTATAGGTTCAATTTATGTATGTACTTATCTCAATCTGAAAAGTGTACACACACACATACTCAAATATATATATCACTGGCTCCATGATGATGATGTTATGAATGGGGGATGCATAACCTGTACTTGTGTGTATGTAAAGATCATTTTTCCATGCCAGTAAAACTTGGGCACTCTCATGTAACATCCCACTTTATACGACACACATTCTTTACCACTGACTCGACTACCACAAGCCCATAGTAGGTACTTGGGTATCATCATCATGACAGTCACAACAGTCAGGAGAAGATATCGGGAATCCTGCATTTGCAATCTGCATAATTCTCTCTGCGCTCACTTCGTTTTAGTACAGAGGAAGCATTCATTATAGTGTTGATCTTGTTTACATCACAAAACTAAACGGTAAGCCCCTCTAGTCTTGAATGGATGTTATCTGACGTCATTATTCTTCTCAATGGATTCCTTCAGCGAAAAAAAGAAGAGATTTTCCGTCCATTACGCTTGATGATATCCTAGCATGCATATATGTGAAGAGATTTTAAAGACTCAGGATGATGATGATAACAACAACGGAGGGTGCAATATTAGGTGGCAGAATGGAATGATTACTGGATTGAGATTACACTGATTACAGTTATGTGGTGATAGTAGATGTCTGTACGAATTAGAAAAATACTAGAGGCAGCTAGAATATAGCGTTGGTATTTTTACGAGCACGTTTCTACGCCCAATAATTGGTATGCAAACGTGCTTTGGGAATGGGAAAAGACGTAGTTTATAACAAGTCACCCTTGAAAAAAAACACACGAATAATGTAACTTTCAATGTAATAATAACACTATATGTAATATGATCCGAGAGCATATAGAAGACACGAGGAGACCGTCATTTAATGATGATTTGGTAATTATATAGGAGGGATTTTGATTTTATCGTTCCCTTTATTTGTGCAGTGTTTATGCGAATAAACAATCAGAGGTCTTCATCACGGTACGAGTTTTGATGGTAGCGCGGCTCATATAGTGCACAGCCACTACTACATTCATTCCACTACTCATGACCTACAGGAGTTCGTGAATGATTAACTTTCATTTTATTCCTCTCATCAAATCAACCCTTTTGCAAAGGGCTTCATAAATATGTGCATATATGATATGTATGTGTAGTTTGGTGTCCAATTAGCTAAATGGTTGTATTTCATAGAGAGACACAAAACAAGATATGGCCAAAAGCAAGGACAAATAAAATATAGTTACGTAATTAATTTCAGCGAGAAATATGTTATGATCGTCAACCCTCAAGAAGTAATTTTCGGTATCAGTATAGTTCTTTCATCACTCCCTCCCATACCAATGATACCAATCCTTGGTTGGCGGCTTCCATGGCTGAAGAATAATATTCAGCCAATTCGACATTCGACCTTTGACTTGACCCCAACAAAGTCCCAACAACTTTGCTATATACACAGGTTGCTATGACTTAAGGAATACTTAGATATATCCATACTTGGATGTCTTGCCACCCGGAACCTCTCTTTCTTCCCTTCCCTCTATGACCTTTCATATATTCAGATCCAAATTGGAAAGTGTTTTAGTGTAACACAAAAAAGGAAGGATACAATGTTCAGATGGTAGTCGTCGAGCAGTTCATTTGAAGCAAAGGCGATATACAACGTTGAATTTTATACCATGAAGGGGACTACGCCATTGCTATTCTACGTGATAGTCCTTTCCATAGGTTGTTGTCAGTAATTAATTGTAATTTTCATACGTGTTACAGATTCGATTTTGACTATGTGCACTTCAAATTTCATTTTTCCCACACATTTCCCTCCTCCCTTAATAATGCAATTTTAATAAATACAATGGTTGATACCATCTGAAAAAATTTCAGCTATTGGCACCCCCAGTCTTCATGCAAAATCCACAACAGGCAACGATGAAAATGAGGATTTCAAGCAGCAAGTTGTTAGTAGGCACGCCAATTTGGTGGGACTGGCTTCACATGCCAGAGATACGTTGAATCCCTCTGATTTAAAAGCGGATCCGCTGAAACAAGGGGGCGCTCCTCAGCCAGGGGAAGCTTCCGCACAGTCCACCAATGAAAACGTTATCAAGGATCATGACGCGTCTAAAAAGAATGTTCGTAGACATGCGAATTTGGTAGGATTAGCGACACACTTAAGAGACCAGGTAGTTCAGGACGAGAATGTTAAGCAGAAGTTATTAAGAATCAGGCAGATTCCGAATATTCGTAGCACCGACGATGAACCCAAGAAAAAAGTTCGTAAGGAAGCAAATTTGGTGGGGGTGACGTCACAGTTGAGAAAACAGGCATTCATGAACGTGGATAACAGTCAGAAAGAAATAAGAATCCGACAAGCGTCAGAGGATAACTCAACTGACAACAAAGCTAAGAAAAATGTTCGAAGACAGGTTAATATGGTGGGGTTGGCGACTCGTTTGCGAGATCAGCCATCACCAGCCGAAATCCCCAAATTGGAGAGGGAAGAAATGGAGAAGATGCAAATGACTCGACAGCTTCCGGAAAGTAACTTGGTGGGGGTGGCGTCACTTTCGAAAAACCAAGACAGAATTTTGGATGCAGTAGGAGTGTCCAATGAAATGGCTCCAAAAGTGCGCCAAGTTTCTGAAATTAATTCAACCTACATCGACGATAAGAATAACAATAAGACTCGCAGGCACGTTAATTTAGTGGGACTGGCGACACATTCCAGAGATAATGTAATACAGCCAGTTAGGGTACCAAAGTCGGGTAGACACGATAATCATCATAAACCTCAACAGATTTCGGACATTTATGTGATTAAAAGCGGCAATGAAAACGTAGATGATACACAGAGACAAGCCGACTTGCTGGGACAGATGACACATTTAAGAGACCTTGCAGAAGGGCAGTCGAAAGTTGCCGACTTTTTCACCAATGATAAGTATCTGAGAATTCGACAAATTTCAGAAACCAACTGGACTAACAGGGATAGTGACCCTAAAAATAGTACTCGCAGACACATCAATTTAGTAGGACTGGCGACACGTTTAAAAGACCTGGAAGACGGGCTGTCCAAAGGGGATACACTGACTGTGCCTGTGAATGATAAACAGCAAAAAACTCGGGGAATTTCGGAAGCTAACTCATCTGTAAATGAAAATAGCAATAAAACTAGAAGACACGTCAATCTGGTGGGACTAGCGACACGACTAAGGAAAAAATGGATAGTTGATGAAACGGATGATGATGCGGAGCCAGTAAACGCTACTAAACGAAGCCCAGAAGTAACAACACCGAAAACTGCGGAGGGTACTTCACTTGACCAAAGTAATATTTCAAAAACCATTTCTCGCAGGGAAAAGCACCAAACAGGCACTGTAAACTTGGATATAACCCCGGGGGTGGATCAGTCAATTGTACCTCAGCCTAATGACAACGATCCAGCCAAGGTGAATGTTCGAAGGCATGCTAATTTAGTGGGAATGGCAACACGCGCCAGAGATAAATCAGCACATAAAGGGGGCATTAGATGGGTTCCTTTGGAAGTTGTCAAAACAAACCTGGAGGAAAGAGATGTCAAACCACTGACCCGACAAATTTTTAATAGTAATGGAAAACATAGGCGAGTTCAAAAGCATCCCCCGGCTCTCGTCAATAGAAGGTGTCTAGAGGGGGTCAATTGTAACAAGCGTCGTATTGAAACGATTGTTGGGACTGCATCTCCCCTTAACGAGAACCCCCTCTCCCCAAAGCGGACTAATCGTCGGCAGACTAATATGGTGGGACTGGCTTCCCGTCGCAGAGAATATCCCATGGGGTCTGATCCCGTAATTGAGGCTGATCAGGACGATGAAAAGAAAATGCAGAAAACCCGTCAAATTTTTAATGGAGACGCGGAGGATGAATGGTTAGCTCACGCACAGGAAAGCGAGATTCCAAAAGAACCGTCTGCCGGTGCCGAAAAGCGACAGGGTGCATACGACATGGACTCGGCAGTGATTACCACTAGCGGTCCTGCAGTTGCCCCCCAATTAGAAGACGACAACGCACATGAGACAGGTTAATACAGTTTAAATTGCTTCGTTAATTATTAACATTTTCCGCTAATTCCAGCCAACGATCATTTTTCCCGTTAAGGTACTCGGGACACCTCTGAGATCGAGTACGACTCAGCATATTCTATGGCAAAGGAAGCTCTGGCTGTAACAGAGAATAACGAAAATAATGACGAAGAAGTTACGTCACAGTCACCAGAAAATACTAAAACTGGTAAATGTTTCACTTCATTCACAATAGCCAGCACGGACATTGGAATTGACTTTAATAAAGTTCCTTATCGGGAGAGATATTTGTGGGATAAATTGGATGCTCCTTGCCATTCCTTCAGCGTGAGAATCCCGGATGAAACAGAGGAAAGGTCTCAAATTATGTTGTGCATCTACCGACCAACGTTGGAATTTCCTGATGAAACGAAGTTATCCATACCCAGTGTTTCTTCTCCTCTGGTGAGTTTGGGTTGTCGTGTTGTTTTGACATAAAAAGATTACAATATCTTACTGTGCTCTTTCGTTTTCCAAACTATATTTTGAAAATACAGTCAGATGAAGGGAGCAATTCACAGCAACCCCAGCAAAGAGTAGTTGGTTACGTCATGCACACTGGAGTTTCAAGCGTTTTCGGACGAGTTGTGGACAGGTGTGCTAAAAAAATTATTCAAAGCGGCAAATGTACGAAAACTCAAAATGGCAAATAATCACAGCTTGAATGATTAGAATCATGATTTTTTATCATAGACAATTCTTTGGCGAAGTCTCCATTTACACGGAGCATTCTCCTGACCCCATTGTCTTTGTCGTGGAAGAAATAGAATTACTGAACAGACTGATGCGTAGTAGCCAAAAATCTATTGCACACATGCTGATGGTAATGCATGGAAAAGGAAATGAGCAAGAAAAACCACAACTTCAATACAACGCGGTCGTTACCAAAGGGGCTAGCTTGATCGACTTTATGATATTTTCAAATCCTACAGAAATTAACAGGAACTCGTTTATTTTGCTTAGTACCAGCCACAACTCCTATATTTGTCCTGGAGAGGCAGTGATGATCATAGATGATAGCGGGGAAGTCATTTTAGGTAAAACTGCTGTTTCTTGGGACTGTCAACTGTTTATATCACATGAATGACAAATTAAAAAAAAGTTGTAACATTTAATCAGTTTCCAATGTCGCAATTTCATTTTATATGCCAGAGTCTGACAAGAGCCAAATATCTATCAACCCTGATGGATCCATTCACATGTTCAGTAAGTAATTTTCAAATAAATTGTATGTTGGGGCGTTGTGAGATCATAAATTTTTTAATTCCATATTATTTTATGTGAACATGGACATATTTAATGTTAACAGCCGATGACAAAGTGTACACATTTAGACCACACGGAAGGACAATAGTATCTCAAGGTCAGTTTTACCATTTTCCGTTTAGTAAACTTTCAAATCTTTGTATATTTCGAGATATTTTAATTTAGTAATTTTTGTATGTAGGAATGGAAGTGCGAACCCTGCAGGAGCATGAAGGTTCAGTTTCCATCAGTGCATTCACCCAAAATTCAATTTATGATTGTGTTTTGCCTACGCCAGCTTTTCAACAAAAACGGTATAGTATATTTATGTGTACCTAACTCGTTTTGGAGATTGGCTTGTACACCTTTCACTGTCCATGAAACTGATTTGTTTTCAATTTGAATAGAAAGGGTGGCTACTTGTGCAAAGTGTGTGTTGCAGTGGATGAACTGTTCTATCGGTTTTATATTGCGAATCAAACCGGTGACCCAGAGAAAGCAGGTTTATATATATCTCGTATTATCGACCGTGTTTCTTGGATATTCCGGTCTTTTGACCTGGACAACGACAAAAGGCCAGACAACGTGGGTCTTGAATACGATGCCCAATCTGTGCGATGGGCTTATCCCGATAACAACAAGGAAGACTTGTCCGAGCAGGATGTGGAAGTTTTGTTCCAGTCATTGGGCGCTTACGATTTTTCGGATTGCTGTCTTGGAATCGGATTTACAATGAAGAACTTACCCAATAATATGTATGCGAGTCGTCCAGTGGAAACCAGTCCAAGTAAAAGTAAGTTTACCCCCTTACTTCAGAGTCACAATTTTGGCAAGTTTAAGGAAACTAATAGAGAGTATTTTTTTGTGTTTACACATCCTTGTATTGAATCTGGGCACTCAATTGGAAAAACTAAATTGCTTTTCCATGTTGTTGTGAACCCTGCAGCAAAACTTATTAATCCCAGTGGAATTTGTGGCGGAAAAACAGGACGAATTCCCAATAACCTCATAATAATTTCTGGGAACAATAAACTAGGAAATTATGAACTGCTCACAGAGAAACAACTAATTTACCTGGTCGCTCATCAAGTAGCCAGTGTTTTTGGAGCTCTCACTGACGGTAATGGCGGAGAAGATTCCTGTGACCAATTTGTGGACGATCACAAAACTACCAGGCATTATTTGATGTGGCCGGATGTTATACGAAACACAACCCTAAAAGAGCAAACCCTGAGCCCCTGTTCAAAAAGAGATATTATGAAAACTTTGCAATCCTGTAAATCATCATGCTTTGACATAAATAAGCATCCTTTCTGCGGAAACGGTTTGTTCTTCCCTCGTTACGAAACAGCTTACAGTCGAGTATCACTCCACTGAAATGGGGAAATGTTTCTATATTTGACAATTTATTTTGTTGTTCCAGGTATTGTTGAAGAGGGTGAAGAATGCGATTGTGGAAGCGAGTTTTCCTGTAGATTATAGTCGAGTATCACTCCACTGAAATGGGGAAATGTTTCTATATTTGACAATTTATTTTGTTGTTCCAGGTATTGTTGAAGAGGGTGAAGAATGCGATTGTGGAAGCGAGTTTTCCTGTAGGTTACAAACGTGCTGCTACTCCCGTATAGGGAAACATCCATGCAGAAAGTCAGGAATTGGATGTCGTGCAGATGACTCCGCTTCGAAATCACTACTTTTTGAAAAGGGGTTACTAATCCTGATATTTGGTTTATTGGCAGCATCAATGCACAGCTAAATTATATCTACACCATTTTCTAAACCTTCTACTTAAAATTAATGAGGTTTGTACGTTTCAAAATAAGTAACTCATAAAAAATGTCCCATACCTGATTTTAATTAAACAAATTATTGATAAATTCACAGGGTACCCCCAAAATAATAGATTACATTGCCAAACAACATATCCTCCAAGCCGAAACAGCCAAAAATGGGGAAAATGCCAACCTAGTAAAAATCCACCGACATTCCTTTATACCGTCTCGTCTGTTCTCAGTCATCTTTATAAAATTCTTCCTAAAATTTTGAAATTCCACACCTAATCAAATTTTAAGAATGTAATAGGAACGGTAATTAAATTCGAACACGAAAAAATGTCTCATTCTCATATATTTTCCATAATTCTCAACTCACCGAAATACTGTCTATCCTTTTTACTTTGCGATAACGAAAGCAATGGTTATGTAAGCACTGTTATCAGCTTTTACTGATATGTAAGCTTTTTTGTTTATATACCCCATTCAAGATGATACCCGCAGCATTCCTACGCCTGGAGTTATCAGAAATAAATGGGGTGAAATGACATTTGCATATGGGAATTTGTGAAAAAATGTGGGTTGCGTTCACAGGTGCAATATATTACCTACGCATAGGCTTGG
>JAHZNE010005210.1:0-29923 GCA_027744055.1 Callyntrura sp. NNG-2020
TTTATTATACAAACAACTTCGTTGGCTTGTCCCTTCTCCTACCCACTTCTTCGTCTAGAGTTGGATTGCTGCTGCATCCTTACCATTTCTTTCCAAGACGATAAAGTTGAATTGTAGGCTGAAAACAAGAAAAGGACGATGATGGCGATGATAGTTTTTGTAATCTTGTAAAAGCACTCGGTTCGCCATATTTTTCAATGTATGTACGTAAATTCATTCATATATAATATAATGATCATCATCATCTCATGAAGAAAGGCTTGGGGGGCAATTTTACAGCTTGGTAAATCGCAGTGGTAATCGTTAGGAAAAACGGCAAAAGAGAGAGGGAGGGAGAGAGGATATGAAACGTTATTACTGCTGCTGTTGCTGCTGCCACTATACTACTATCAGTACTCCCCTGCCACTGATGCTCTTTCCTTTTTCTCCAGCGGCTGCAGTATCAATTCTCCATGTGAACATTATTTGGTCACACAAGCTATCGGCAGTTCAACAGCAGCAACAGCAAGTATATTATTGTAGGTGCAGAGAGAGAGAGAGAGAGAGAGGAGAGAGAGAGAGAGAGAGACGAAAAGTGAGTTAGGAAGAGCCATGCCCGTTTTCTGAGCGGATAAGCAGATGGAAATGGTTGGTAGTGGAAAGTGAACAGCGTGCATGGGTACCCGACGCACACAATAAAAAAGGATGAGCAGACGGAACCTCGTGAACGTGATCATATTATTTGCCACAGAGAAAAAAGCCGGAGAAAGGCTTTAGTACAGGTCATTTGTTTCCAGTTTGGGTTTTGGAGAGTTTGACAGTCAGCGACAAAGCGGAGGAAAAGCAACAAGATTGAGTAATAACAATAATAGTAGGAGGAGGAGGAGTAATTGTAATAGTGGGGGAATTTTTTGGGATGTTGCCACAGAAAAATAAAAGT
Source organism: Callyntrura sp. NNG-2020 (assembly GCA_027744055.1). Classification (NCBI taxonomy): domain Eukaryota; kingdom Metazoa; phylum Arthropoda; class Collembola; order Entomobryomorpha; family Paronellidae; genus Callyntrura; species Callyntrura sp. NNG-2020. The sequence goes on from JAHZNE010005210.1 coordinate 920, forward strand.
GTATAAATATCAGGATACTTTGACGGTGACAAAGTTTTGATTTGAGAGGAAGGATAGGGGAAGGAGACTGGGGAGTTGGGCAACATGCCGCGAAGTCATTAAAGGAGTCGGGTGGTTAAGAGGAAAAGTGGGTGATAATAGAAAAGACGCTGCCATTGCTGGTGGGAGTAAGTGTCGATAGAAGGAGTAGGGCGGAAGTACTTACGTCCAGGTGTGCTTGTGTACGTGGCTGATAATTCCAGGTGTAATAATGAAACGACTGGGAGTTGGCTCGGTGGCAGAAAGGGAAATGGCGGAGTTAATCTAATAAAAAAAGATTTTGTTTGGAAGGTGCTACGTCAGTTTTCACTTGTTCGAACTGAAGTGGTTATTCCCATAGTACAGCGGTAGCGCTGCAAATATTATCCGGGTAGTGTTGTTGCTGGCAAGGGATCTGGTAGTGATCATAGCAACAGACCATATAGACGGAAAGGGAGGTGAGAATTTTTATTTAAAAAATATTTTTCAGATGTGCAATTCATAAGCACAATATGTAAAATTTGTGCCAGTTAGTAAAAGGTAATGTGAGGCGATTGTAATATTGTATGTAGTTACGACTTTTGATATGCAATTTGTTGCACTAAGAGTTTAATTTGGTTGCGATAAAAAGGTAAAGGAAATATTGGATATTGCAACGTAGTTTTGACCACTTACCACCTAACTTGATTCAGAATTATTATTATTACTATTATTTTCCTTCTATTTGCAAGCATAATCATTTTATTGACAATAACAATGATGCTGCTTCAATATTAACGATCGGTCTTTCTAGCATGTGCTGGCAAACGAGCTAACTCATATTGATTCTCCAACAGAATTACATTTTAAATATAGTACGTTATCGGACTTTCTAATTGCCATCCCCGACCTTTAGATCTTTAACGTAAATTTGAATTAAAATTTAGCATGTACATGGGATAGGCTGTACATGTATTACAAGTACTAGCGTGACGTCAAAGTAAAGTTTCTAATTTATGGAAGTATTTTCTGGTTGGACAGGTTTAAATGCTTTCATACACCAAGAATTGTATTTAATTCCACTTATTATCAACTCTCCGATATTTTTGCTTCCATCATACGATAAAATAAATTCAAACACTTGACATAATTACTGTTAAAAATGAAACAATTATGTTTTTATATTAACCATTTTTTGTTTTTTTTTATATTTTCACCATGCGCCAAATGAATTACAAAATTTTACATAGTGATAGTTTCATATTACATGTTGTCTTTTTTGCTGTCCGCACATGTTGTAGTCCTCCGAAGCTGAGTTAATTAACAAAAATATCGTGTGTTCAAGAGTCTAATTTCACTTTCCTTCTTTTATTCTATTTCCTAAATTCCATGTTCCATCCAAAATTTCCTTCCGCCTGCCTGCCGCAAATCACTGTCCCTTTTACTGTATCAAGAAGCTGCCTAAAAATTAGGTCGACGATATAGTACCCTCTCGGATGACACTTTTAATTTCAGAATCATAATACCAACCTAACTAAACAAAGCCAGAAAGACAACTTATTTATACTCATAAAAACAAAGAAATAAATTATTCTTGACAAGGATGGAAAGCCAGAGATTCATATTGTTGGGGAGAAAGTGAGTCAGCAGCGGCGGAATATTAACGCTTTCCGCTGTCGGGCAAAAAGTTAACATTTTAACTCGCTACAACACAGGACTACAGGCCCACATTATTAACCAGACATGCCATAAAATCTCATCAAATGCTTATAACTTGTTACGATGATTAGATTGTGATTTCTAGATGCCATATTTCAGGGGGGAAAACGACTCCCCATGAACGTTATTTGTTTCAGTTACCGACGAGAAAGGCATGTTTACTATTACTATCCCATTTTCCTACTACTTGTGCCCCAGTCCAAAAAATTGTATTTGCATTTACTGCGTTATTTCAAGTAACTTTATAGCTTGGGAGCATCTGCTCTTGTCTCTTATCCGAACTGGGCTTCTGGTCTGTTGGCCGCGGTTCTGTAAAATAATATTTCTATCAGAAGATTGCCTAACAGTTTGTGCATAATATTTGGAAGCGTGCCTACATGTATATATTATGTCAATCTCCCTCGCAGTTTCCCTCTTACATACAAGCAGTTCCTTTCTGAAATATACAAATTTCCATTCCAAAACTGTATTCTACATGACCATATTATATACCATGCCAGAGAGCGGATGTGTGTGTAGCACGCTGACAAGTGTTAATTGGAAAATTGGATAAACGTTGCACTGTTGACTGTAAGAATTGGGGAACGCTTGGAGTGTATTCGCGTTGCTAATTCCTTTGCTGCCGAGGGAAAGACACAGGATGGGACAATGTATGGTGCAGGTTAGGATACGCCAACATAAATTATCCTGTGTTGTTCATCATTCCTGGTGGTAGAAATAAATTACATTTGAATCTTAACCGCAATGGCAGTCAGTAGTCCATCTTCGTCACCAGTTTCTCCCCTGCTGTCTTTGGAACGTAGTGACAAGTTTCAACATATATTGCGCGTACCCATTTATTTCTATTTCCTACTCTTGTGGTATTTTCTGGAAATTAAATGGTTATTTCTTCATTCTGAAAACAACATTTTGAGTTTGTTTAGTAGGCTTAGTTTTAGTAACACGAGGAATTGACAGTTGAATCCCAACATAGAACATGTGGAGTTTATCCACAAGAACAGGTCGCTTGTTCAAGATGTGAAAGTTAAATAGTTCAAGAAAATTTACGTAATTTGATTTTTAACGAAAAAGGTGTGGAAAACGCACATAAAAATATTGAAGCTGCCTTAAATTCATCTATTCATTAAGGTATACATCGATATGCTACCGGTGAATATGTTTTTAAAAAGTTTGTGAGCTGTCAACTTGCAGTTTTTATATGAAAGACGGCCATCAAACTTGGTGTATTCTATTATATACGGTATCTGTCGATTAAATTGAGGAATAAAAATGAAGTATCTTGGCTTAGTCGCCAAAAACGTTGATCACTGCTATTTAGAGTGTCTATTGGTATATGTCATCACGTTCATAAAATGACGTGACCATGAAAAAAGAAATAGGAATTCTGCCCAAGAAAGCAACGTTGCAGGCTATTTTGGCAGGGTTTGTTGACGTTTCGACGGTGAAGCGAAGCGAGCTGATATAACGAAAATGTTTTCCTTCAGAAGACAAAAAAATATTTGATTGGCTTTATTTTCCAAAGGCCTTTAAGACCTAGAAATACAGGGCAACGAAGACAGTTATTACTAACAATACAAAGTTGATAAGGATAATCCTGTCAACCTTGCACTATCATGTAACTTGCCACGCATTGAATAACTTATGGCCCGTGACATTTTGACAAGCACGTATGTAGTGCCGTTACCATGTATACGACAGAAATTGGGTACCATAGTATTGCGTGGTTTATGTTTAATTCGCCACGTCCGAAATGGTACAATGTAGCGCAGCAACGTCGAAAGTATTACGGGAAGAATACATTGTATTTAATTTGACATTACTTTCTTGCTGCAAGTTGTTGCGATATTCGGAAAACGAAATGTGAACGTGTTTCTGTACATGACAAAAATGTTGTTAGTGGGTAATTGGGTGCTAGTGAGAGTGAAAGTCCTTAATATTGGGAATCTGTTGTTGCTTATAAAAACATAGTATTCAAATGTCATTAACGCTTTAATCCTTCGACCGGACATTGCATTGCAACAGCTTCTTCGCTTCATATACTACACTATACTACGACCAACGACGCATCTAATTATACGTAGTGTACATAGTATGCATAAATAAATTTGCATTTGACGCACAAGTGTCTCACAAATAGTGGATAAGCTGAATACATTTTCGTAATTGCTGTGTTATTGAATTTGACAAGTCCACATGTCCCAATTTCAGATAAAGTTTTAGTGAATAAAACAAACTTATAGTTTGTTAAAAAAAATTCTGACTTACCAGGAGCACACTACAGTTCATTACTGGTTGCCGTTAGGTGCAACTGTTCAAAGAACACATCTACATACTTCGATTGGAAAGGATTTTCAACTGCACGTTGAAGTGGTTGGGTTGTTTATTTTAGCTCAATTCAAAGGTGAAAAACTTAACGGGAAAAGCTCTCAAATACCGTTTAGTATATTTTTATTTTATTTTAGAATGATCCCCTTAATTAGACGTCGACTGAAAACTGATTGTGTTAAAAACGAAAAAAGCATTTAAAGGCCCTCACATTCAAGAATTCCCTCTCTTATGAAATTGAAATATATATGTAGGATAAGATCACGAAGTTTGAATTTACTTACAATTAGTTTTTTACATTAATAATATATGTATGGGTAACATGGCTTTATAACTTGCCTGTAGGAGAAATCAACTAATAGTAATCATTAATCATACATGAAGTTGTCGAAATATGGTTTGTCCTGTTAACAAGGGATTTTTATACAATAAACAAAGACAGAAAAATCATGTTTTAACTTATAAACATATTGAGGCTGGGGATCATTTTGACGACCGGGACATTCTTATTTTTTAAGAATGTGTGTAATCAATTTAATGATTTGGCACGTTTTCAAGCCATGCAATATTCTATCAATTTTAATGTGCCAAGACACAAGACCGCATTATCAATAATTAAAAAATGTTTGTATAGCAACACAATACAACATAGTGGTACAATATATTTAATAATTTAGACACCTTTTGATGAATTTAGTAATAAATGATTATTGAAATAAAATTAAATTTGATATTGTGCTTAGTTTTTTACGGACGAGATTGTTGTTACTCTTTAACATAATTTACTGACGATGTCGAGTTAAGAATTTCTTTTAAAACGACGGCTTGCTTAACCCCATTTCGAATTAATTGTGAGTCTAGAACAAAAAGGTGTTTGACTCCTCAAGGGCGGTCTCGTATTAAGAACGAATTTAGTAGTGCAGCGATGAATTTTGCAGTAGTCTACTATTTTTTAATATGGTGCAAATATACAAAGCATTACGAATAGCTAAATGTACTTACATTAACCCTTGGAATTTCGTGGTAATAAACATGAAATTAATTAAATATTGCTACTAGAAAGATCCCTTTTGTTTAGCTGTCATGTAGCTAAATATTTTCTTCCTATCAATGTGCACATGGATTAATGCACGATTTGTCAAATTACCATACACAATATCATAGATTTTCCTACAAACGCTACGTCAAAATCTATAAGCAAAGGACCTGTGCTATTTAAATATGTCTTGTAAATATGATCAAGTGGCGTGAATATTCATATAAATGTGTTTTATTCATAAAAAATATCTACGTAATTCATTCAAATATTTTCTTTGCTTTCAAGTCATTTGATGGCAAGCGACTTAAAAGCAAATGAAATAATATATTATGCAAGTTTAATTTGAGTCACAATAAGCAAACTATTTTTTTCTTTCAGGTCACGTGACCGTGAGGATCAACAAAAGCCGGCGGTCTCCAAGCCAACGTCCTTCATCGGCAAAATCGATGTGAGTTTCGCAAAATGCTTCATAAATATTATTTTTTACTCCATATACAAGATAACATTCAAAGGAAAAACTAGAAAAAGACAAAAGAAAATGAAAATTCACAACAGAGAAACTGGCTAATGTCGAATATTCTGAAGACACTTTTCATTATACTTTATGCCAGCTGTGCAATATATTATATGGGCCATAGTAAGCAATGCTATTGTGCAAGCATGCCAGCGGCGTCCACTGTGCACCTGCTCATCATTCAAAGAAGTATACTAGACATGCCATAGTGTATTAATTTAACGTACACGCTGGTCCCCAGTCAACTTTTGGATGTTTAGTGTTTACTCAAGAAATTCTCTTTCCACATCTGTTTTTCTCCATTTATTTTCTTCTGGCTGAACACGCCTGCACATTCCTCTCCTCCCCTGAAAATGCCGTCCCTATTCAGAATTATCCAAGCAAAAAAAGCACATGAATGCACACGCCACTGCAACGGGAGAAGCAGCAGAAAGATTTGTCAGCTTTCCAACTTATTGTATTTCACGAATCATTTACTTCATCTTTTTGGTATGAAAACATGAAAAGGCCACTAAAGAGATTTTTTATCTCATTTCCCTACTTTCCTTTCAAATTCACCACTACTTGGGTTAAGTTTCAAGTGCCTATTTTGCTCTCGACAATACCGACAATTGATAATAATAAAAGAGGAACAAGTCACTTGTAGAATTACTTTTATGTCAATTTAAACGTTATTTCTTCCGCACAAACGTATTATATCACAGATCCAGCCGCAACAAGGTCAACCAACCAGCGAAACAAGAGGTTGGTCTGCGCCTCCCGCTCCGTCCACACCTTCTACTGTGACAGCACAATCAGTTGTTCAACTTAAAGCAACCTCCTCTCTTGACGGAATTGGCCCTGTGTCCACAAAAATTGTCCAGCCGATGCCTTCTAGATCCTCCACTGCTGTGAACTGTGAGTATTTAAACTTCTTTCTCAATAATTGCGACAAAAGATAAAGAAAAAATAATTCAAACATAAAATGATTATGCGCAATTTTAATTTATCGACATTCAAAAATACAAATGTTCTGATTTTAAAGACTTATTAGATAGAATGATAGATTTCAAAGTCAGTTTGTATTTGTTTTTGACTGCATTAAAAAGAATCTAGTACAGGTAAAGAAATAAAATTAGGATTTATTAATCTGAATGATCGGATAAACTGGTTGGAGGATAGGTAATATTTGTCGTAGTGAGTCAGTTTACATTTTAGATTCTTCTGTTTCCCGAACCTACGACATGTAATAGTTCATTACAAGCAGCTTTATTAACGTTGCGGTTTTAAACTGTTGACATTGTTTGTCTTACCTAAACAAAACTACATAAAGCAACACGTCATATTATGCCAAAATACCAAAGTTGACTCCTAGCAACAATTAAAATCATTATTATATGGTATATATAGGTACTATACACCATACCAACCACACATTTTTTCAAGGTTTCATTACCAAAATTACTGCACGTGATGCATAAAACATGAAGATGATCCCCTCATTTTTTGTCAGGTTTTCTCCTTTACTATTTCATTACAAATGCGGATTCTAATATGGAATTGTAATTACCTGCTACAACTATTGCGCTTGTTGTAGCGATTAGCTCTGGTTTGAAGAAACTTTTTTTCAATACCCAGCGTTTCAAATGCAACACCACACAGTTTAGTATTTTACCTCTGTCAATATTTGGACCTTTTAATATAACTAGTCTCGTTCGTGTTGTTGTTTTTTGTATGGCATATTATATAGTTACCAATTATTACCAGTATATCTATCTATTCGTCCTTGTATTTTGTGTCCGTATTCAGTTGCAAGTTGCAATAGCATAAATTCCGTCAACAAGTGATTTTTAACTGTGCAGTTACCGTTTTTGTTTAGATGTTATAAACCTGTTGTTCCCTCGTGTTATTGTTACCGTTGAAAACTATTAGTACCAAAGAATAAGTACATTTTATTTACTTTTTCTCTTTTTTTCTCTCTTTGTCTCTATTATATATGTATCTTCTGTCTGTTGTATCTCTCTTGTTGCTGCCCGCGTTTCGTTGTTGTTCCTCTATCTCTACTACTTTCTCTCTCTCTCTCTCTCTCTTGTGTCTTGTTCGCTCGTACTCTGACTTCTCTCTCTCTCTCTCGCTCGCTCGCTCTCTCTGTCTCTCAATCAATCAATCAGTGTCGTCTAACATTACTTCGGAATGGAAACCGAACGGCTTAGTGCGTCCCCATACACTCGACAACATTTATCATAAAGGTATACATTTCATTTATAAAAGAGCGTATTTGCGCACATATTAAATTACATGATATATTTATTTATACTATCAATTATTACCATTTCGTTCGTTTGTGAAATATACTGAAAATAAGGTGTTGTAAGTGTATTATGTACACGGCTTGTACACTCAAGAAAATAACCGTTATTATTATTATTGAAAGGCAAATCTACACACTTCTAATGTTTATTAATCTTCCCTTCGTAACCATTAGACATGTTTTCACCTCGTTGTTTTCTCCTTTTCTTTTCTTCAATTCAACATGTTCCTTTTCTGTTGGGAAAATTACATGAGAAGTTTGGTTGTTATATACAATTTATTTGAAAGTAGGGAGGTACGTAAAATTATATAAATATATAAATCTAGGCAGGGTAGCAAAAATAGACCAAACCAAAAGTGAACTAATATTTTGAACATTTTTTTACCATAAAAAACAAAATTGACAGTAATTACCAATTATGATCCATTGTCGTCTTCGTAACACCTTTAATTTTTACTAACTACTGCTAAATGCTATCGCATTTTTAAACACAACCACAAAAATTATTTGCGAGTTATGATTTTTGCCAGCCTTCTTATATTAGTTTGCAGAATAATTTTAACAAATGTAGAATAACATATAAGAACAACTCTAACAAGTCCATACACAATTTTTTAAGCTGCAAAATATATTATCTCATGGATGAATATTATTTGAACGTTTAAAATCGGATTACGTTGTTCTATAGAGACAGTCACAAGTATTACTGCATCACCAAATACCATGTCTATAGCGTTGATTCTTCCAGTTAGTTAGCCTGTCTTAGTTTTACAGAGCGTAAGTCCACTGCATCTTCCAGTTACGTATCCAATATTTTACTTAGAATTACTTTATTGGCGTTGAGGTTTGTAGCAAAGTGGTATTTTAGTATTATTCTGCCCGCTTTTTATGTGAAATCGTTTATATCATAGATTCAAATTATATAAAGCATAATAAAAATGCTCCAAGTATAAACAGAGTTCATATTATCTTCACTCAATTTACATGTGATTTATAACTAGTTTAGACATTTACGCTAATACAGTTTATAGACGACTAGAAATAGGAAGATTGATAATATATGCTGAAATTGGTTCTGGTAGATCAAGTATTGTACATTTCAACTATTAAACAATATCGGATTGTTGATCTTAAAATCGAATAGGATCATTCGTAAAATGAATTAGAATTCTAGTTTGTCAAAAGTCTATACTTCCTGAAGACAACACTTTCATTTTCATCCTATATATTGCCAGTCCGAATTTATTATAATATATTGCACACATTCACTACTGTCTAACGACGGTCTATAGCAGGTCGAAACTAACATAATTATTTTATTTAAAAGGCGACACGTCGGTGTACATAAAAGGAATTATATTGGTTTAACTCCTAATTTAACTCCGTCGTAAGCATTTTAACAATAACACCACCAATAATATTACGCAAAGCAACCAAACTTACCATTCTTCTCATCGTCTTTGATGACATTCAAAAGTTGATTGTCTGGGCAACCTGGTGAGGGCTTTCCTGTACATAGCACAATAATGAATGATGTAATCCGCCCGTTTTCCCCTTCGTACAAGTACATGTAGTATAAAACTGTATACTACCAGAAAGATAATTAAACCTCGTAGTTTTAGTCGCTTTGTTCTCAAGCATGTTTGCATGCATTTCAATGCGTATTTTACTTTTTTTTAACTAGTTCGTTTATTGTACATGTGTATGAGTAGAAAAGCATGCATCGCTGAGTATTGAACTGCTGTGGGGAAAGTTATACTGTCGAAAAAAGTCCTATGACCTGTAACAAATTCTACACTTGCAGCTTGCCAAAAGCGTAATATGGAAATGGGTTTGGAATAATATGTATCGTATCAAGTATGTGAACAAACATGCACTCAAGTTTGTACTCCCAGATTTGAGTGCAGAGTAGATTTTACTGGAAGAGCATAATTATCCCATCATCATTAAAATGGGCATGGATCAAGAATGACAGCAGCATGCTTCAGATGTAAAAGTTTTTGAATGCGAATGAATTGGTTTATGTGAAAATTATATACTTTCCTGTTAATAGTACCTGAAGTAACTTCTTTTATGCACGGTATACAGTTAAGTTCTACATAAACTTCCAGACTGTTGAATTTTAATAATTACAATTATACCATACTGAAGACTTCACTACTGATCCTACTAAAACGACTGACTCTCTGCATAAAAAAAGTTATGGTTTTACTAAATATTCAGAAAATCAGCACGATTCGCTACAAAGTCCTTGAAAGATTACAAAAAAAACATACAGAAACCGAACAACCTATGTACCAATAGACAATACATGTATCAAAACTATAAAATAAACGACGTGAAAATGCCCCCAAAACTTGCACAAAATTGCAGCCAACAACCGATATAAATGGCTATAAAAGCTTAATATTTTATAAGCACGGGATATGTTCAAGTTTCCCGCTATTTTCATGTATTCGGATTTTTCACGTATAGATAGGACGTAGGAATTTTGATAGTTAACTTGTAGACTGCTTGACAGGAAAATAAATTACTGTTCCGGGAACACTTAGCATCAGTCTCTACAGATTCAAACCTCTGAAACAACGTCCCCCTTTCTATTTTTATTAGGGTTGCCACTCATTAAACGACTTCATTTACTGACCGGGCGTACACCAGAAAATCCTCAAATGTCCTAGTTTCAATATAACGTACGTAGATAGTCAGCCCTTAAATTTTTTGCCTTGGCTGCCCGAATTTGGCAGGACATTAAAAATCAGATAGTTATAGCGTACCAGAAATAACCCCGTAGTTGACAAAGTTTGTGTGTTAAACTTACTTGACACTCTGTTCAGTTTCGTTTAACGTTGATACAACGGCGTACATTATCCCGTTGTTGTTTTATACGTCGACTCCACCATTTTGGTGTGTTCATTTGTATAAATGTAACAAGTTACCACAAAAACAGAGTGCCAGATAAGTTCTCTTGCACGAGCTACAATTACACTATGCCAATGTCTAGAATTTAGCAACAGTTGCTGTTCTGCAGGATATGGAAAGCCCCTTTTAATTTTAATAGTGGCCTATAAAAATTAACGGTATAAATAGGACCTAGTCCTTTAGCACTGTAAGGCAGGGCCCTTTGATTCATCGCCGAGCCAGCCATAAATGTGTATTCAGGCTTCCCTTTTTGTCTGTTTCTCTCTTTTTCTCTCTGTCCAATCATTTCGTTTAAAATGCCTAAGTTTTAAACACACAATTCTCGCTCACCACACTACAACTACTGACTGTATGTACTAGATCTCTCCAATAACAGCTCTCTTTTTGTGTTTGTGTACTAAAATATGTTCGTTTACCATCAAAGTATTTAATTTACTCAACAAAACTTATTCCCCGAAAATTAATGTGAATTTAAACAATAACAAACCATTCCACTCGATTAAAATAGTTTCTAACTGGAAAAGTTGAAAATATCAAAATAATACGAGTATGAATAGATATACAATTTATTTTATACAATTTTGTACAACATCAACAATACAACAAAAAAACTTAAATGAAATTCACGCAAGAAACATAAATTTTCTCAGTTTTGTAATTGTACTTTTTGTTTTCTCTCTTCCTTCCTTCTTGCTCTCTCTCTCTCGCTCTCTCTCTCTGTCTCTCTGTCTGTGTCTAATCTATTCAGCAAAGAAGAACCAGCTAGTTGGTAGAAAAGGATTGCCGAATGTGTCCAATTCTGACTCTGACTTGGCTCGACATCGAATTTCTCTTGCAGACAATCGTGATCGAAGTAAAGAGAAGAAGTCTCCATCCCTGAGCAATTTGACGAATCAAGAAGGCCATTCAAAATACAAGGTTAGTATATATACGTCCACACACAAAAACATACTCTCTCTACTTCTACTTGACTACAAGTGCAGATACAAGGCAGAATAGTTTGCAATGAACACATATCAATTTCCAGAAAACACTTTACACTATCCGGTTTATTCCAAAAAAAACGAAAATCAAGCGTGGTGTAGGGGAAACAAAAACATTTTTCAGTACACCCGCTTTCTCCACACCGAATCACGAATGAACACTCTTTCTGTACAAATATTTCTACTAACAACTCTTCTCCCATTAACATTTCTCTCCTTTTACCATCTTCTCCCCCAACAAAAAAAATACAATTTTATATACACGAATGTTTATGGCATAGGACATGTTTAAAAAAATCCTTCACAAATCCTTCCTCATTGAAACCCTCCATAATTATTTATTTTTCTAACTAAAAAATAAAAATAATAACACTCGCTAAAAATTTAACCAAATAACCGATGGAATGTGTTGCATGACTGCTTTTTTGGATTATTATTATTATTATTATTATTATTTTCTTTTGTATCTCTCTCTCTCTTTCTCTCTCTCTCTATGTCCCTTTGCACCGACTATTTCACCGTCCAAATTTTTCATAGTTTCTTAAGATTTCTCTATCGTAAAACCATTACCATTATAAATATTACATAGAATACTGAATATGAAACGAAAACCGTCTACAAACCTTGTTTGTTGTTCACTCGCTCGCTTTAAAATTCACGAGACAAAAAAAACATGTCTCTGTATGAACGATACAAAAAAATTACTATCTGCCAACATGTACGTTTTTCCCCGTTTAATTGTGTGCCACTTTCGGTGTAAATGATTATTATGTCGTGCCGTTACTATACAAACTCTGTACTGGGCTTGGTTTTGTGCGCAAGTTGAAGATGACCAACCGACAAAAAGCGTAGTGATGTCCAAATATAAAATGTGTCTGAGTCAGGTTCGTGTCCCCTTCTCTATTGATCACACACGTACTTTCTCTCTACATGAGTTCCATTACCAGCACTGCTTTATCCCCCGCCAACCTTACACACAACCCGTCTCCCGTTGCGATGAAACCATTCTTGAAGAAAACTCAACAATTTTGTTGTCAACAGCAGTACCTACCCCTTTGTTAGATGTTTCTAAAGCCTCGACAGGGAAAACCCCTCCCTGACGATGAGTGGATGATTTTTGTGAGTTTTACCACACACACAAGTATCCTGCATGAGCTCTGTGTTCATACTTCATGCCCTCTCTTCTTTTAGCACTGAATGTTGCTTCCTTCCGTGTTATTACCAACTCCTTCCCATATACATGCCCTACGTATAATTTTCTAAAATGGTTGCTCTTTAAACAATTTCCATTGTTTAATGAGCGGAGTGGTTACCATGACAACGTATCAATTATAAGTAATCCTGCAAAAATATATTTTTCTTGTTCTTTCCTATATCTCCGCTCGCTCACAAACGACACATAAAAAAACTATTACCGAATCTGATATCTTTCTTGTATGAATATCATTCATCCATTTTTATTTCCTCCTTTCACTACTTACTACTACTATACACAATCAACAACAACAACAACTACGACAACAACAACAAAATCGCGGCGCGCGCGTGAAAACAAAAAAAAAACTTGACTCAATCTCCCAGGCATCTTCACTACCAGCCAGTACAGCTTCGTCTCCGTCTTTTCTTATGACGAGTTCTTCCCCTTCGTCGCGTACATCAACACCTTCTCCGTTTCGGCCCTCTGATCTACTGTCGTTGGCACAACATTACAATAGTAACAATGAGCAAGGTGACCCTCATGCTTTTTCACGACTCAACTTGCAGCAGCCTTCTGTTTCTATGGGCTATTTGCAGATGTCCATTCAGGAAAATGGATCCGGGAAATTCCTACAGGGGGTGAAGGTGGGCGAGAAAGTGGCTCAGGTATGGAATCAAAATGACTTTGTTGTCTAAAAAATCATTGTTGTTACTGTTGTTGTTGTGTCGCTCGCTAGAGTGTTTGTATAGTACATAGAGTACCAAGATCTATATCTATCTATATATATATATACGTATATATCTAAATATATATAATATATTTACAATTAGTCGTTAGCTAATTTTAGACGGGCCTTTAAAATCGCTTTTGGTGTTGTGTCGTGTTCGTTTGTTATCAACAAACATCCATACAAATCTATATATCTACGCCATTATTATATGCATCGTTATATATATATATATCGTTGAAAAACAACTAAATCTGCTATTGACGCGCGTGTGGGCTTTCTTCTTACAGGGTTGGCATATCTGGCATATAATTACTTATGACGGTAACTACATACACATTTTACAGATACATAAAGTGAACAAACAAATTCAACAATGTATGTCCACCATAAATATATATATATATCATATATTTTTAAAGGCTAATACGTCGCCGCCGCAGCATGCACTTGAAAATATATACTGACTCCGCGACTAATTCACCGCAAGAAGCTTATCAACATCTTAAAAGCACACACGCTTTATCAAATCATCAAAAGAATACATATCCACCTACTCTCATAATTTCATACATTCTAGCCTTTCATAATAAGAATACGGCGAATTGGATGACGTATAAATATATTATATCTATAATACAATCATTATATCTACAATTGGACCAAAATTCATAAATCGGCGTTGAAATGCATCAAAGTCATTTTTAGTAGTGTTAAATTATTGTATTCATTTATCTATACGAATGCATACGCTCATAATAATTTCATATAATAAATGTATATAATTAATCGCATATTCTTATGAACGACGATGTTTTTAACCAAATTCCAGTGTACTTAAAGCTCGCCTCAATAAACTTCCACCGTGAGGCTTTCTTCAGGTAAACGGTTGTAGTAAAAGCCACATTTAACATTTTTTTTCAAATTGTTCCCAAAATCGCGTATAGAGGAGCGCAGTGATCGCTCCGGCTGGTAACAAACAAGGTTTGCTGTTTTCTCTATATTGCCGCCGTGTTCTTTTCCATCTCCTTTGCCGTTTAGGGATTTTCGGTTTTGCTTTGTTCCGGTGTACAAGGCTTCTTGTATCCGCGCCAATTGCAGAGCACCGTTCCTTTCCCAGCCAACGAGATTATAGCCGGCTATTCGGAATGGAGAATACGAGATTTATTTCTGCAAATGGACGTTGAAGGTTTGTTGTAGAATAATAAAAAGATTCCTGCGATGAAAATATGGACGTGTACATTCTAATAGAAAAAAATGTAACAATATTAAATGCGAAGGCCCCTTCTGTTTCGCCCTCCCCCTGCTTAAAATGGCTCATCGTTATTTAATATGCAGGGCATTTACTCTCCGTAATATATCTCCGCATTGACGCATTTACAGGGAATTGTAAGGAAAAACACGCCCGTTTTTTCTTGTACTTTTTTTTCTCTCTCTCTCTTCCACTTCCAACTTTTCGCTGGTATTCTTTTTTCTTCAGATGTGCGTACTAGTATTCATCTCTACATTGGCGCGCTAATGGAAATGCATAGTTGATAGGAGCAGTTTTCTATATCCATTTTGTCTCCTATTTCACTCTATCTGCGTACTACTGACACAGTAAATAATTTAGCAGGTTCACTTTCCTCCTTGTTCTTGTACAAACATATGCAGCGCGTATGAAAATTTTACGGGCTGGGCTTATCATGAAATATTTTAATAAAACATGGGGGATTTCGTAACATGAAGTATACAAACAGTGTGATGTTATTCTCCGGTTATATGAAAAAGGCGGGCGCTGTAAAAAAAAAGGAACACTTTTTTTCTCCTTTGACGTCTTTCTTGTGTTTTATTTCCTCTCAGCGCTATATCAGAGGTATTATTACTATCGTCATTGAGTGCTGCATATTTAATCAGATGACAATACATCTAGCAACGAAGTAGCGATGCGCTAGTATGAAAAACGCTCTTGTATGGATAATATGTCCATAAAAACCCCCACTTTTCTCCCATTAAATGGTCCGGTGAAGTAATGAAGTGATGTGACGTGATATAACGAATGATGGCAATAATTATGACTAAGTTACGACCATTTATTTAGTGTTCGGAGAGGTTTATAGCTTTTAGCTCCTTATGCAAACGTGCTCCGTGCTCATTTTCTCTGCTGTAATCGCCTACGTATGTAGTAGTCCTTTCACCAGGGAGATTTTTTCATAAGACTCGTTAAAACTCATGTTACGCTTTCTCCACTTTCATTAAGAGGTTTTATTTTTTGCCGGGGGAACTCATCACACATTAAAATCCATACAGCTCCCACTAGGAGAAATTTTATCGAGAAAGTTATTATTTTCTCCGAATATTTATGTGTGTACAGTCCCTTACAAATATGGACTACCATCCACCCTGTATGGACGTAAGTAGCGGTGCAGTATGCAAATAAACTATGATTAAATAAGCATTTTCCATGGTGATGATAATCCATAATACAGAGTTACTATCGTCACTCCTACAAATACTGCATAAATGTAATTGCCCCTGTATAAATGACCTACTCCTTTTTACCTCTCTCTAGCTCCCATAGCTCGTATAGCGCACGCTAATGCCCACTATCAGTTCTTCTGCACTTTGGTCTTTCACTCCATCAGGTTATTTGGGTGTAGTTATTGGTTTGTTTTATTGTTGCGCTCCTGCTGCTACTACCATGGCCAATATATGCCACGGTTGCTCCTACATTTCTCTCTTGTGGGGAAATACGGTGCAAATAGTAAAACAGATACTTTACGGCTACATTAATAGTTACTCCCGTATTTTACTACTTACTTGGTATAACTTTTTTTGTTCCTTTGTCAACTAGATAGTAGTACATTTGCGCAAATTCATATTAATATCAGTGAAGAGAAAGTACATAAGCACGGCGGCGCTTAGCGCTGCGGCGGGACAAAACCCCGATCAATGATACTACCAAAATATCAGTAGAGACCAAAACAGAAAAAAAAATTATTTTGGATGAACACACTTACACGGAAACATACTTACCTTTTGTGCTCTGATGATATGAGGACGTTCCCAGCACTTGGGAGTATTTCAACAAAAAACCCCAATATCGAATGGTTTACTTATGCAGGATCTTCTTTCGCATTGCCCCACGTAAGGTGAAATGTAGTAAGTAGGTATACATTAGTCTCTACAGTCGGTGGCGAGTAAGTAACGAACTGTGTTTTACCAATGTTGTAAATAACGTTCACTCACTCTCTCTCTCTCTCAGAACCTTTCTTTTCTTTAGTATTTCCCTGTGTATATAAAAAACAGAAAGACGGTTATATTATTTTTATTCGCGCCGCGGTGGTGGTAGTTATTTGATACACGAGACCGTATTTGTGTTTTTTTGTACGTTGTTTGAGATATGTATATATGTACATGATATGCGCCAATTTTCGGTTGGGTAATTTACAAATAGAAAGAAAAGTAGATATCTAGCAGATACCACAGACTACTGACATACGGACTCCTTTGGCAAAAATTATTAGAAAATTGGTCTGGCCATCCATCTCGTTTTACAAATGAATATACTTCACCTGGATTTGCCTCCTGTGTGAGCATGTGTGGGTATGCGTATTGACTTATACGGCCGTTGGGTAACCTATGTTTTTGTCTATTCCAACGAGGGTTATGCTTTCCCTGCGCGACCAAATAAAAAGAAGTGCAGAGACCACCGACTGGAGATAGACTAATTGTAAGTTGAACCAGACCAGGAAGCAATCGCCCCAACTCCCCATAATAATATATTCCTTTTTGTCTGCTGTGCAAATGCACTCTTCAAAGTAAGCAAGTGTAGGTGGTGGTTGTGGCGTTGTTGGATTTGGTGGATTAAAAGACAGCTTATACGGGAATCGACATGCATACCTCACCATCATCATCAGTAGCCGCAGCAGCTGATGGACTGACACGGGGTGCACGCTTTCGTACGTACGTACCTGAGGTCTCTTGACTGTTTGACTGACTGACTACTCTACTAAAGAAAAAGAAGAAAAAAACACAGGAAAAGGAAATAAATGCATGGGAAAATATATGTGGAAGATTCCTTGCAAAATAATGTACGTATTACTTATGTATCATTGATATATTTCATGGTTGTTGCCTTTTGGGAAAGTCCATGCCTTGCAAAAAAAATGAAGAAGAAGCCGAAAAAGCAGGGAAATTTTCTAATCTATGTATATGTAACGTATGCCGACTTCAATTCCAACCAAATACCGTTGTTATGTTCTCCTCCGGTTGTACGACAGGTTTGCACACCAATGCCACCACTTGTCTCAGATAGGTACATAGATATATTTTTGTAGGTATTCCTTTACAAATGTGTGTATGGTGGGGAAAAGTGCACGGGTATGTACATTGGTCAATTTTTCGCAAACCAAACAACATAACAAGTTAACATTTCCTTTTGCCATTTTTACGTAGGTGGTAGTAGTGGTGGTGGTGATGATGATGATGATGATGGTGGCACAGAGACTTTTAGTTTTCCACCTTTTGCTACCTTTAAAACGGGAGCTCTGTGTCAGTATTTTTTTTCGTCGTGTGTAGTAATAGTGGCAGTAGCGGTATTGCATTACCATTACCAAACTATTCACTTTTACTTTACTACTCGACATTATATAGAATTGTGTAAACCTCTTGCAAAAAACAGTGGCACACACACAAGACACAGCTTTCCCGTCGTCGTCATTCTACCATTATTGTGGGTATTGTGTGTGTGTGTATATATATATATACATATAACCACCTCACCTCTTGTTTTCTGACGGATTCCCCAGAACGGGTTGTTGTGTACTATTTTTTTCTGGTGGATTATACATTTTCTCCCGTTATTATTACCCGAGGGCTTGTTGCAAAATACGGGTGCTGCTTTCAGTGGTCACAGGAAGACAGAACAACAAAATGGGAAAAGGAGCGAAAACAGTAAAGGTTTTACACAATAATATTAATAATATAATGGTGGCGGTGGTGGTGCCGTCGGTAGCAGAGAGGCAGTGTTGGTGGTGGTGGTGGTAGTAGTACCTTCAACTGAAATAAACACAGCGAGTACATAAAGAAGAGAACTACGAACCGTTAAAAAATAAGTTGGTATTCTTCTTGTTGTTCCTGCTGCTGGTCTGTCGGTCACAGAACAGAAAGGGACGGTGTTGAACTGTTCCCGGTTGACGTTGACGTAACAGTTAAAGCCATCCGCCTTCCCGGAGTATTAAAAGTAAAGAAGCATTGTGGTATTGTATCGCAAGTTGGATTTTCGGATCCGCTGGGCATGAAAACAAAACGGGAGCCAAGAAAAAAACGTTTTCCTGTTTTTGTTTTTCTTGGTGGAAGCGCACACACGTTCCAGTCATTTGGGAGAGACGCCTTTGTCTGACGAATACGAATTGTGCATAGAAGAATTAAAATTCATCGTCATTGTTGTTTTGCCTGTGGATCGTGTGGTTCGTCTTAAAATTCATGTGGGTGAGGAGTGTACAAACAGCGTGTGTTTTCTGAGGGGTTGTCTGCTAAAAAACGGGATGTAGTTTACAGGTGTTTCACGATGTCTGCTTTTTAGTAGACAAGTGGTGTATAATAGGAAAGTATTTGAGAGTGCAGTAGAAGGATCCTTGTTGTACCGTTTGTGAACATCAGATCAGATCAATATCAAACAGGATCCAAGCAAAGAATGCAAGTAATAACATATGCATTTTGCAAAACTACATAAATTCTTGGACATTCTCTGTTAAATTTATGGGATTTTCAGTTAAGTGCCGTTTGATTATTTTGAAATCGTAGTTTGTGGATGAATGCTACCAGATCCCACTTTTTTAAGTCGCCGAAGAGTTACTGGACATATCATGCACCGTTAATGCAATAACTTTGGTGGAGTTTGTGTTGGTAAATGTTCGTACAGTTTTAATACAAATTTTGCAAAATTTTCGCAAATTTTCAAGACTGAGTCATTCACAAGTGGAAAAAACTGGAAAATAATAACATACTGCTCCCTCTTTTACAACATTAGTCACTTGTCGTGTTTGCAATTTTTGTGCAAAAACATATGAGCAGAATTCTCTATTGCAGTTTCTCTTATACCTTCCCTCTCTCTCTCTCTTTCAAACACACACGTCTCATGCAATGTTCATTATTACCTTTTCACTCTCTTTTCATTCTTTTGACATGTAGCAATATAGTGCTCCTATATGCACCGTAGTAGTATTGCGGTTATACCCCGATCCAGGTTTGTGCGGAATACTAAACAGCCAGTCAACCAAAACGTCCGCCCTTTAACTTGATTATTACCATTCAACCGTGTGTATACATAATGAAATGAACAGTGAAACATAACAACTGAAAATTCTTCTCTCCTGCAAATTGCGACGAAAAAAGTGTTTAGTAGCGCGAAAAACGGTCTCGGATACGTTTCCTTTAACAGCAGAGTGTCGTCTTTGTTGTTGTGCCCTGGTGGTGGCAGTGTGTGTGTGTACATATACACCGCGGTCGCGTGTGTTGTGGTAGTGACGACGACAGTGTAGGTGTACGTTTATTCGTGTTTATTTGTACCCCTGCTATTGTTCTACTCGGTTCTGTGGAAGAACTTTTTTGTATCCGGGTAAAAGGTGATGGACATCCTGCAAAGTCCATATAGCGACTCTTTTATTTCTCTGCAAGGTCCACTTGAAATATATCCAATTTATTATATGGAACCACTTCATTCAATTCGTCATTAGTTATTAGTGCTTTCCAGTTACCTTCTCCCAAACGTCATTCATGTTTCTGCTGTGTCGACTTGCAGCAGCGATCCCTTTGTTTTCAATTGAACGTTTTTTTCTTCTCTCTTTTTATTGTGTACCAACGGGTGACGACTGACTAATGAGCTTGTTTGTCATCCTCCCCGGTACTATATAGGGTACCTGGCAAAAGGAACTTTAGAACTGCTTACGTCAGTCCTGCAGTAAAACGTAGGCGGGCTTGCACCTACCTAAGTCCTGTCAAAATGTTTTGTCAAATCAGCCGGTGGCAAAAAATGTGCTGATTTAAACAAGTGCGTTTTGAGGCTGGTGGTTTTCTCCGAATTACATACACCATTCATCACTGAAAATACAGAGTCATTTTAATTTGACCGGTCCACCAGTGAATTTTGTCCCTTTCGTTTTTCCTCCAAACACGATTAAATATTGAGGTCACTGGGACTGCCGTAGTTTTTTTCAGGGACAAGCGCATAATAATGATTATGACGGTGGTGAAGGGTGGTGGCACTACTTATTACTTTGCAGGGAGATAGATGTGTTGTGAAAAGTGACGAAAACACAGAGGGAAACGTTGTACTGCGCCTTTCGTGTAAAATACACACACATGGATTTACCCAAATAAACGAAACATGTTCCTTTCTTATCATCGTCCCCTCCTCCTCTCATTCTTCCTGTCTGTTTCCCTCTTTTCATGCAAATTCCACAGGGAAAAAAATTGCAAAAACTTTTTCCCCAAAAAAATGGGTCTGTCTAGATAGACATGGATGGACATATATTTCTTGTCCGTTGTGAATGTTGACACATGTTTACCACCAAAAACCACTGCAACATCCCCCCAACAAAAATAGAGTAATAATAAGTTGTTATTTATTTGAAAAAGTTTGTTACGGGGAAAAAACCTGCTGCTGCTGTTGCTGCAGCAGACAGAGAAATACAACAAAAAAGGGAAACGATGAGGAAAGAATGAGAGAAGAGCATGGAGATAAATGGACTTTCTACTTCCCAAGCTGTCTCTTTTCTGTCGCATTTATATCTCGTTATGCGACTCCTGCCTGAGCCCTGCTAGCGGTTAAACGTGAAAAATGACAGGAAAAACAAACTTTTGCAACAAACATATTACAATAAAAAAAGAGTAGAGTAGAGGCATTCTTGCAGCTGTGTGTGTGTGTATGTGTGTATGTACGCTTGCACATACCACCATTAACAGTAATTTTGGTGACTTTGTTGTATTCCGTTGTTGCCGTTCCTGCTCAAAGAACACCGTGAAGGAATGCCGTTGTTTGGCACGGTGGTCGTAAAAATGAACCAATAAATTGTAGAAAGCCAGTTCATAAGGTGATTCTCCTTTTTATGATGTGACGTTTTGGTACAATCAAAGAAACTTGCTCGTACATCCATCCATCCCACCAACAACAACATGCGTCTCCGAAAGACATTACGAGCAACGGGGGATAACGGAGTGAAAATGACTTGGAGAGGCTACCCGTTCCATAAACAAAAGGAAAAGTTATGGTAGCAGGTCAATAAATACATTTTTATACAAGTTTTATGTATTCTCTCTCTCTGAGAATCGGGTTTTCTTGGAATTTTGAGGGTAGACGGAGTTGACTCATTATGCCAGTTTTGAGAGGCAAGTCGTATGGTAAACGTGTAGCATTTATGGTTTAGTGTAGATGGATGGTAATGATACACCGCAAAAATATCGTGAGTAGAGCTGTGGACGATTGGGAAGGGGCACTTTTGTAGGAATTGTTTTATACGAAGTTTCTGTGTAGCGCAGACCGACTGCTCTTTCGATATTCCATTTTGTATATTTTGCCACAAACATGGATGCTGATCCATCATCCGAAGTTGCAGCTCTTCTGCAATCCCCGAACCACATGCCCACGTCGAGGAGCCTTACATCCCGGCTGTCACCTACAGCTTGGAACTCTTCTATCGGTGGCGGTGGTGGCGGCGGTGGTGGTGGAGGTGACAAGGATTCATCGGGGAAAAGTCGTTCCAGGCAAAACAGCACAAAATCCGCGGGTGGTGGCTGGTTCAGTTGGGCTCGTCAAAGTAGCAAGTCAAGTAACAAGCTAAACGTACCCACTGTAGTTTTTAACGCGGATACCCCCGACGAACCCGATGGGACAGAGGTGGAGGAGGAAGAGGAGGACGGGGACGTTTTTAAAAAGGGGGACGACGAAGAAGCCCAGTTGCATAGCAGCCACCAACCGGATGAACAGCAGCAGTTGCTAGGGAATAAAGCTCCCAGTCGACCCCCGAGTCGCTGTAACAGTCGAGCAGCGAGGTCCCCCACACCAACCCCCCACACCCCGCAAGATCCTCACGGAGACGTGATGTACCAACCGGTGCCGAACGGGGACAAAGAAAAGAATGCCGGGGATTCTACATCTTCCTCGTCTCGGCGAAAGTCTTGGGCGAAAGACGCTCTCAATACGATTTACTCCCTGAACCCCCCTCCCCGTACGATAAGTGCGGAATTGAACTTGAATGAATTCGTTCGATCCAAAAGTGCTCTTAATAATCATCTAGGTAGTAATAATAATCATCGTAGAATGCCCCGATCGTGTAGTAACACCGTCAGCACACCGTCCGGAGACAATAGAAATCCCAAACAGAATCATTGGGGAACTGGTTCCCTCAATCTGGATGATATCGGGGGGCTCAGTCAAGTACTTATGGAGGCTATACCACGGTCGGATGGACAGGTTAGTGTATACACATACAAAAAAGATAGCTCTAACTTCTGCTTATTATCACACTTCATTTATTCCATTACATAACATCCTGGCAGCATCTTCATATTTCGCATTTTTCAAAACAGGACAAACAAATCCACTCAAAAAATGAACAAAACATCGTTATAATAACTTGTCAACACGGTACTCTTCTGACACATAATAATAATAATATTCAAAATTCTATTTTCACAAAAGGATGATATCACAACAAAGAGGGGGAAATAACGAGGAGCCAAACTCTCCTTTTCTCGCACTTTTCCTCTTTCGCCTTTTTATTGTTTGGCTTGGCCATTAGCCAATTCTTCCCTATTGCTGACGACGATGTCTCCTCTCGCGGTACGATACAAGTAGGTAGTGGGCACATTTACGACGTACCAGTAGCAATTTGTGCGGCAAACGAGAAAAAAATTTAAATGGAAGAGAAAAATCTTTGTACTATATTGGTACTTGGAGTACCGACTTTCAGCAGAGAGCAATAACGGGGAGAAAATCTCTCTCTCTCGAGAAACTATCCATGCAGAAATGAATGATACTAAACATGATTATGGCTGGTGTTACGGAACGAGAGCAATAATTGTTATCCGCTTTTGTGATTGCTAATTATGTTATAAAATATTCTTCCTCTTTTATTACGGTTCACCGCAGTGTGTTCCCTCGTGTCAGAAGAATTTGTTCAAGTTTGGACAGGAAAATTGTTAAATACATTTATGTAATAACATATTATTATTGTATTATCATCTGTGATTGTGATGTAATGTGTAACGTTGGGCTTGTTTTTTTAGGAAACTTATATTAAGTTAGATGGATGCTTACCATGTGCATCCAACGGACGAGCTAGTTTAGTGTACCGTTACCGCTACTGTAACAAAGTGTTACACCAATAGAAAAACTGTTAGGATTGTGGCCAAGTTGAATAAAAAAAACTAGAGCGGAACAATATGCTTAAGTCTGCAGAATCTGGAGGATGTTTAAAGAGATAATTGAATTTTCCGTGCGTCGGATGTTGGGAACGTGGTGGTGGTGGTCCAGCCACGTTATTTGGTTTTACCTCCTTCTGGTCAGAGTTAAAATAGATTATTAAAGGTGGTGATGATGGCAGAAACATGTCGTTTCCAGAATATTAAAAAGAAAGTTGATTTATAGTCTAATGCAGTAATCCAATAGGTAACTATCAAAGTGTATTGCGGTGTTTGTGTATTCGAGTGAGGATGACACGTCACCCGAGGAAAAATTAATTTAACACAGGACTAGAGGAGACATTTTTCTCATTGATATAGTCTAATGCAGTAATCCAATAGGTAACTATCAAAGTGTATTGCGGTGTTTGTGTATTCGAGTGAGGATGACACGTCACCCGAGGAAAAATTAATTTAACACAGGACTAGAAGAGACATTTTTCTCATTGTGTGTGTCTAACCTGGTGCTTGTCAACTGGTTAGTTGATAACAAGAGCTCCCACTCAGTTTGTACTGAAGTGCCAAGGCAAGGCCCCATTTAATTGCGGTTTTCTGTCCTGCTCAAATATACACATGAGTTATAGCTTTGTGTAAAAAATAAATTTAAAATAAATCAGTTCCCTGAAAATGGTCCCACTGATCGAAGTAACAATGAGATTTCTGGCGGTGTTGGGTTCTGAGCGGGAGTAAACTCATTATCATTTGCTGGAACTCCCGTGCTCCATTCTACTTTCAAATGCTGACCATTTTGTTTTAATCTCTTAAGGAAAAATCGTTTCGAAGTTAGTAACATTAAAGAAGAGCCTTCTAGACTATTTTTTGGGTTGACATCAATATTTAATACATTACCTTTTCCTATCAATACATACCGTGATATTGCTTGTGTATTATTTACTGTATTATCTTTCACCTTCAACTCACAATCACGCGGGAATACCTTCACATATCTTTAAATTTTACAATCCGTTGTTATACAGAAATTAAAAGAAACGGCAGGCAAAACAAACATTTTTCATTTTGCCGACAAGGGCCCAAATTCATAAAAAATGACAGGCTGACAATTTGACAAATTTTTCAAGTAGTCACACTGTTGGTTACCCATATATGTAAATGAACAAATTTTTGACAAGTTTGTCAACTTGTCGGACTTGTAATTTTAAGAAATGGGGTGCAGGGAGAAATCTTGTTTTGCCTTTCAGAGAGTGTAAATTGCATATAAAATGCACTGTACTTGCAGATCAATCTTTCGTTAACCTAAAGATAGGATAACTCGGAAAGATTTTTTATACCGGCAGTACTCTATTACATCATACAACACTACATGATTTGTGAATAACATTAGCAGTTAATTGAATGTATTGTACAAGCACTGAATTTATTGGTTTGTTATCAATAGAATACGTATGTTTCTGTATTTAGTTTTTTTGGTGGATTCTGCAGGCCAAAGCAGAGCACACAATTTTACTGTAAATTATGACAATACCGATAGAAGGGTAAATTTCCAAACTTCTCTGCTCGTCTCCAGGTGCACATTGTCAAATTTCCCTCTTTATCTTAAAGAATAAATAGAGGACAGAGAGGGAAATTACCGTACTTCAATACTAACTAACATTTTTATTTATCGGAACAACTTAAATGCCGTAAATATTCTAGAGATGTTAGCTTGTTATGTTTATTACCACTAGGTAAACTTCCTGGGAATTTTCAATGTTACATTAATTAGCTGAGTTATATAACGAGGTTAGTTGTGTAAGCAAGATTTTTACGGTAGTTCATCCTTGAAACAACCTTGGTGAGTTTTTTTGCAAGATCCAACTATTTTCTTTCTTTTTCTTCAATTTTACTGATGTGGGTAGTTAGGTACTCCATACATTGACTTGAACGTATTTAGTCTAATAACAGATAATTCTGTCACGAGGAAAATGTCAATTGCTTTTTGACATCTTTGCCATTTCCCCGAAAAAAGAAGACAACATGAATAACAAGTACGTAGAAATCAGGGAAAAGCTTGCCAAACTGCCAATTACATTATACAAGTTGACAAACAACCAAAAACTCTGTAAATAGAGTCCTCGTATTTATCAACATACTTATTAACTTGTTTCCTTTCAAAATATTCAAAGATTTTATTTTATTTTATTTTCATTTGTATTTTACTTCAGTACTTATCTGCCTATAGACAACCACAGACTCATAGAAATAACTTTTCGCCTGAATCAACGAAAATAACTACGTTCTTTTCATTCAAACATCTGCACAAAAGCATTACATGCACAAATCCAACTTTTTTTCGACGAATATATTATCCCAAAATGAAATTACCATAATGAGATTTTCGCCTTCGAGCCCAATTCTCAGTAAGCACTCATGCAAATTTAGGTTTGAAAGCAGCTCATTACCCTATTTAGAACGTTGAAATATAAAAGGGGAAATTACACAAATACCACACATAGGACCAGCTTACATTCATTCCCATGATACTCTTCAGTCGTCAGATAAGTGGAGTGTGAACGCATATTGTTTACTTGTTTACTCACTGTACACAGGAAACGTGGTAATGAATGAAAGGTGGTTGTATACATAACCTCTGATCTGTACGTAATCCTTTGAAGTCATACCGTCATTATAACACCAAAAATTTGAAAGTAAAACGGGCTTGATTTTATTCATTTTCCCAAATGGCATTTTTGGCCATGGGGCGTTTCACAGAAGACTTATTTCTGTAGCTTCAAACGCCATTAGAAATGAATAAGGACAAAATACAACAATTCAAACGCTTTCTCCCTCTTCGTCCTTTGACTTTTACTGTCAAAGGTGTAAATGGGGTTCACAGAATACTTTCCTTTTTCATCAAGCGACTACTCTCGTTATTTACGCCGTCGTGCTGGCAAAAAGTTTGCGTGAGCCCTTCCATATTTCATAATAACAAGCAATAACAAGCAGAAAATTCTAAGAATAAATTGTCCCTGGAATAAAGAGACATGACATCCCGAACATTTTTTAAACCCCGCAAAATTCCAATAATGTTCCGCTGTCTTTCCCTCTTTAACAATTTATTCCTTTTTACAACGAACTTGCCCCTAACGACGTGTGTACGCGACCACGATAACTAACATAAACATCCCATAACTTTCACTTCTCCACCGACATTACACCTGGGTCTCTTGCCATTAGGAAAAAAACTGAAGGTGTAGAAATTCGCAAGCATTCTCTTCATTGATTTTTTTCTTTCTTTTCCTTTCCCTGCCGCCACCACGAAAGAAACTCAAGTTCGGTGATTGTTTATTACGGTACGAATTCCCCTCCCGTTAGTGGAGTTCAATGGCAGAAAAAAAATGTCGGACAGGACGCACGCTTAATCAAATGCAGTGAACAAGCCCAACGGACTTATTGCTCTGAATGTGATTTCTGCGGCGATTTTATTGCTGGCAGAAGTCAGGTAGGGGAAACGACAATCACTATCGCTGATGCATATGAGCGGTTCTTTCTTTGTTGTCTACCTCTTTACCAAGCAAACATTATCCAGGAGCCGGATTACGCAAGCATGCAAATGCAACGGGAAAACCACCTGATTTTACCCTTTCCCCGTTATACTCACACTTTCATGCATATACATATTATTCTGCGGTCGTAAAAATAACGACAGTAAAAGTGGTACTAATACATGAAAGCACTACTCACATGAAAGTGAAACACAACAAAAAGCAAGAAATCAAGCGGAGAAAATCTCGTCACTACACCAGATTTACATTTTCCCCGGAACAATATTACACTTTTCTTTTGCCAGCTTTCTCCATTTCCCTACAGATTTTACTGGAAAAAGGTGGAGAAAATGTAAAATCCTTTTTGCAAAATTGTATTGTGTGAGTTGTAGCATACAATAGAACAAGGCGTGTGTGTGTTTATGTGTGTATGTATGTGTGTAAAGGTGGTGGTGGTGGTAGTGATATTGATTGAATTTCTGCAAAAAACACATTCAACTTGACTTGAATTCCAGAAAACATGCAATGCAACAAAATACAGGTACATAGTACACACACACACACACGTATCTACATTCACAATATTAATAGCAAAATGATAAAAACACTCAAGTGTTATGAATAATGCATGCGATACCACTCCTACTCCTGCTACAGCTTTCATCCATTGAAATTTACAAAAGGAAAATAGGAAATACTTTATTTCAGCGGAAGGGGAAATGTAGACAAGGCTGGGGTGAAGTAAGTAGTACTTTGGTGAATTCACGGACATGAGGAAACTTTAATGCGTACATGCTTCAAGTATGTTTGTGTAAGGTTGTGTGCTGCTCCTTTTACATTATTACGACGACGATGATCATCATCCTCAATGCATTAAAAAGAGAAACGATCGCGGGGAAATGTGGAAATAATTGCAGGTGAATACACAGGTCCCTGCAGAATAACGGTACATTTACGGAAAGTTTCGAGTAAGTAGTGTACAAGGATTGAAATAATAATGAATATTTATACGTATAGGTATGCACACACTGTTTACTAGTACGAGTTGTCCTCAAACTTATTTTTAAAACTAACAAATACCGAAATTATTAGACAGGTTGAGTGCAGAATAATTTCATTTTAAATCGCATCGCGAAATCATACTTATTTTGGCTGTACGATGTCCCTAGGCAAACACAAAACACGCTGTGTATGCCCCTGTTTTGTTGTTCCTGGTGGAACTCGATAACTGTCTTCACCCGGGGCACACGTTGGTATGCACACAGCACAAGAAAGAGTTTTGTGGAGTTTGATTATAATTTGATACACAATTTCGAAATGAATTAGTATTAGCATTGAACATGCAAACTATGGCCAGAATTATTGACA
>JAHZNE010005211.1:0-18313 GCA_027744055.1 Callyntrura sp. NNG-2020
ATAAAAGTGTGAATCCCTTGTATTCGGAGATGAACATGAGTGTAGGTGAATGGAGAATCTTTACTACCAATAAAACATTATTGAAGAGAAATATTAACTTAAGTAGTAGGTACTATATGTCAAAATAGGTAGGTGCACTTTTCTAGAACTCCGTGTAATGATTTTAACATGACGCTTAAAGCAACATATCATCCTTTTCTTTTTGGATATTTTTTCTCACTGGTTTGTAGTTTGTGGCATGTGGTATTTTTTTCGGCAGCGAATCATTATGAGACGAATACATAATGAAAATCAGATAGAGAAGTTCTAATGCATGTGTAACTCTAATGCTACTGTTATACCTACTTGGTCGCCAATTATAAGCCAGCTACTGCTATTTGCTTGGTTCTACAATTTAGGGTATACTAGCAAGCAGTGCGTGTCTTCCTCTACCACTTTCAAGGCTACGGTTCTACCAATATCCTTTTAACTCATATTATGCTTTCCAAACCAGCGACCAGTTAACCTTTGAATTAAAAAAATTAAAAAGCTTGTCAGCAGTATACTCAGCGTGTATTTTGAAGGATAAAATGGCCAATGAAAGAAGATCTAGTAAACATGTATGTAAGGGTTAAACGCAAGAGAAATAATTTTAAAAATCGGCTGCATATAAACAACCTAAAATTACAAATAAGTTATTACATTATAAGATACAAAATAAAATACATTTGGCACAACTGATAAAGTCTCATGGCAGAAGTATAAGAGAATTCGGCTTTTTATACCAGAAAATCACCGCCGTACCACAAGTTTGATATGATATTTAACCAACAATCGGTAAAATATCATGCATTTGCATTACAGTTTAATTTGACAGTATAGTATAGTGAATGCTGCAAGGAAAGCTTGTTCAAAATAATTTAATGAATGGGAATTTAAAAGCCACACGTGTACTGCAGCAAAACCTCAAATAAAAACACAATACTCATAATCAAACCGTAAGCGACTTGTTGAAATTTGGAAAGTAAGAATACACGAAATCATCACCTATCCGTGTTCCATTGTGACATTCATACGGTTTACGAACGACCTGTTGCTAGTGATGAGAGCTGTAGAAAAGTTTAGTCAGAAACTTCTTTTTACAAAATCCATCGAAATGGCTATTCCTTTAAAAGTATCGCACGTAGCATACGCCTATACAAACAACAAGAAAGGTGTAAAGGAAGTTCATTCTATTCGTTCAGCTAACGTGCATTGCATTAGTGAGAACAGGCACTCCTCATATTAACTATACACAACGTTGATTAGATAGTGCTTGCAAGGTCTTATGAGAGCAGAAACTATTGAATCATTGTTAATCTGTTCCGCACTATTACCGTCCAGAGTCCAGACGGCATTCACAAATGTTAAAATATATAACCAGGGTTCGATAACTGATTTGATCGACTTATCGATTTATGGGTACATCCATCAGTATTAATGCATATTGATTTTTATGCGTGCCACACCATGATAACCATAGATCAAATTTTGCTGCACATCTTGCACAGTGTAATTTATCATATGGTATTCGGATTTGCTTATATCAGCTAAGGCTAAGACCTTAAACACCTATGCGGTGGTACGTTTGATGAGACCATCTGTCAGCGGAGTTTTTGTAATTTATACTAACCTAATTTGCTGAGATAACCCCTGGGTTATGAAATTTCTAAATAGACTCTGGGTTAGTTACAGCTACATCTGTAAACTTTCAGGTACATTTTTTCTAGTTGAAAATGCACTGGACATGCAGCGCTAGCGCTACCTGTTTTCTTTGTATACTAAGCTCCTCTCATTTATCTACTTGTTTTCCATTGCCAAATGAACATTGCATTGTCCAGGAAAAGCAACGAGAAAAGGCGGCTCGCGTTATCATTATCTCATTGTTGTTTACAGAATTGCTGCTGAGATGAAAATTTTCCTTTTGTAGTTTTACTGTAGTACTGTTTACTGTGTTACTCTAGATAGTAGCTGGTATAAACATTATGAATGTCATAATATCATTGCGCAACTAAAATTAAACAAAAGCATATTACATTTCTCTTACATCAACAGGTAATGTTATGCTGTTTGTTAGTTCTTTTACGTCGGAGTTAGAGAATCTTTCATAGTAGCTGCTGGATTTTTTAGACCTACAAAACGTGCACGCAGCATTCATTCCCATTCAAATATTTTTTTACATACATGTATGCGTTGTGTACCAACAACGAAATCCACAATCCACCTCATATTATCATAATCATATCATATCACGCATATATTTTGCGCTTTAGAAATATATTTTACGAAATAAGAAGCCATGAGGAGAACCAGGAGAAATAGCAACTAGTAGCAGAAGTCGTCAATACATTTTATTTTAAGCAAACATACAATCACGAGTTTTGCGAAAAACAGCACATGGGATTCCTTTACACCGTGTCCAATAAGACAAAATCATCGCATGGTAGCAGTAAAACGAGACAGTGTCCACCGAACACAGCAACAACAGCAGCCCCAGCAGACTTCAGCACTCAAGCTAATACACAGAATAAATTCAGCAGAGATAAAAGCATAATTACGCTAAACTTTTTTGCTCGTGTCTGCTAGGTATGCTTACTTCGTGAAAAGAAAAAAAGTTTCCAATTTCCAACTCTGTCTCAAATGATTCAAATGCGTCTCTCTCTCTCCGCCACATAAGAGTAGTGCTGCTTTTTGCTTACAAGCGAATTCCTGCGAATTTCGCATTTTGTTGAGTGGGTAGTAACAGTATAGAGAATTAAAAGTGAATACAGAGACTGCCACACAGGCACACACATCACACCAAACAAACGCAAACCAAACCGCACAAAAAGGTCTGTTTGTAGTCTGTGTACATTATACATCTCCCTTCTCTGTCTCTCTCAGCTGGAAAAAGTGGAAAACATGTAACAACGAACCAGTATAATACAATGCCTTTTCATTGTGTACAAATGCATCATATGGAATTTATATGATTTGGCGATGGTGATGATGATGATGATGTTAAGGTTTTTTGTGTGAGTTTTGGTACTTCGGTGGTGGTGGTTTTTACTTGAGTAAGGAGGATCTCTCTCTCTCTCTCTCTCTCTCTCTCTCTCTTTCTCCTGTTTTTTTTCTCTCCAGGCAGAGAGTTCTAGCTTCTGCTAGAGTTGTTATTGTGTTGTTGTTGCGCAAATTCTTGTTAAGACTAAAATCCAAAAACTAGTGGTCAGTAGTGGGGACGGAGTTGTAAAGCAAACTATAGTATTAGTATTGCTTTGAGCGAGCAAAATATATGTGTTTTTGTGTTAGTGTGTAGAAAATAAACAAAAAAGTAGGAGTTGCTCTTTTGATGAAGACGTAAAAAACTGCCTTTCATAGTAGGTACGTAAACGCATTGTTTTGTTATTACTAGATATGGTTACGTTACAGAAAAGATATATGTAACTCATCAGCATTGTCTCGTATACAAATCACAAGTGAAGAAATTATCACATTTTTGTAGGTTTAAAAATCGGATAACGTTAAGTAAACTTCAATTTTCGGTGTGGGTTTTAAGTCAACAGGGAATCAGTGACCGACTGGCGGTGATCCTTGCGCTGTTGGTGACCCGTCACTCTTGGTTTGGTGGAGAAGGTAACTGTATTTTATGAATTTTGTAGTATTTCAGGCCGTGTTGAGTTGCACTATTATAAACTATAGTCCCATAACTCAACACTCTTGTCTGATTATGCAGTTCATTATAGCACGTGCTTACGCTTTGCACGAGGCTGAGTGTGGAATTTATTGAGCTAACGACAATTATTTTTGCGAATTAATCATGAATTTTACGTGTAAAGATGGTATGTACTACCTGTTGATATTTTCTTCTTCTTTTTGACATATTGGACATCTAGCTCCTCCCGGATTTGGAAGCTTTGAAGAAAATTTAAGCGTTGGTGGAGTACATTTCGAGCGAACATACTGTGGCAAGGTGATTGATGATGCATGCATGCTGGTTTTACTTTTTACTGATTCAAGCTTTAGTAGACATAATTTATTGATTGAAATATCGCATATTCCTAGACTGATTTCTAATTGTAGTATAATTATTATGATTATTGAAACTTCAGAAGTCCTGGACAAATGTTAAAACCAATTCTTCCCACTATGATTTGATGTTATCACCTACCTAAGAATGCAAAGATGAACGTACATGATGGACTTTACACAAAATATATTCACCTATTTTTGTAATTATTGATTACTGAAATTGTTCAAGTCATGACCGGAGAGTGCTTGTATCCAGTTGGAACATGCAATATTAAGAAAATGGAAAATGTTACATGGAATCGCTCCACCCTATTTGTGATGATACCTCCCTAATTTCATATTTCATTGGATGCTCTTACAAATTAAGTGTATCCGTCGTCATCATTATTGTCAACAGATGCTCTGTTTGGAGTGATATCGCAACAAAAGGGGCGGAACGATGCTCTTCTGACTTTCTTAATGTTGCATCTTGTTCCCCTATAAAGTCTTATATGACAATGACACAAAGACAGCACAAGGCTGATTTCTAACTAAAAGACGAAAGTAGTAGGTGTGTGAGCTAAAAGAATTGGTTATACTAAGTATTGATTATATAGTTAAATATCAATAATAATTCTATAGAGCAAAAAACAAATCAAGCATTCATGTTAATATATTCAGTGCATAAAGACGACGTTTTAACCACAAATTGCAGGAGCACATAAATTTAATATTTTAATAATTAAATTGTAATATCATTTGGAGCGTTGATTATGTCCAGCCCTAACCTCACCTACTACTTAAACTTAAACTGGGTGAGTATAATAAGTAATCTAATAAAAAAAATTTTTTTCATTGCAGATGCTGTGATTGTTTACTACCAACATTTGATACAGAGCAATTGAGCAATAGTTTAGAATTAGATAGGTTATTATAGGCTTAACATTTCCATTCAGTAATGTATACAAAGTTTTGTTAGGATACACAGATAATCTGTCTACAAGTGAACAAGTAAAAGCATATAATGATTATCAGGTAGATTATAGTGAAATTCAATTTCAGATGCAATTGTAGGTGCTTTTAATGAGCTAATTTACTAGTTAGTCTTACATTTACTAGTCCAATAAAATCCCAAATGTCTGCATGCCTTCAATTGTGCCTTTAAACATACATATTTAAGGTATAATATAAAAACATTATAGCGTGAATTACTCTCAAACTCCTTATTAATCCTTTCAAAGTAATCTTTAGCGTTAATCTAATTTTGTTGTGAGAAATTGTTGAGATTTTGGTGCTCTTAGGGTGTACACTGGATGTATAATCCCGAGTTAGCGGTTGTAAAGGTGTAAGTAGAGTTATAATTAGGTATTAATATTTAAACAAAAACGCACAAAGTAACAAAAATGGAAACTCAGCGCAGCAGTAGGCGGAAAAAACAATTTTTGAAAGCACCCGAAACAAAAAGTAATAATTTAGTTTTTGCTCATTGTTCTAAAATGGCCCCTCCTGCACCAATAAATACTAACCTAGTGGCAAATAAACCGGAAGCTGAATTTGTTTCAGTTGAAATCGAATTGACCAATGGTAAGCAATTTTTTATTACCTTGCTGCATGATATATTGAAGCTTATTGTACATTACGATCCTAGAGAAAATAGTTACACCGTTTCGGCCTAAGCTATTTATTTGGTGCATGATAATCAAACATTTAATTTCTTGAAAACAAACTGTTGATTTTCAAGGATATGTCGTCGTACAAATTGTAGCAACATATAATTTGTAGCATTAACAATAACGAATGAATGGTGTTCGTTTGCATCGAATAAAATAACAACAAATTATCGATTCTGTCGACAATGAATGGCGTGCCTTTTGGTTGCAAAGACTTAACGAAATTCCTTTAAAGATCGTCTTTTGCTTGTAACTTGAAACAAAGACGGTGGAGCTTAATGCTACATGAAACAGCATCAAATTGTCACACAAGTACAACCTAACTCCGTAGATTTTTTGCGTATTGGTATTCTAAGATTTTTGTCATCATCTAATATTTTTGCCATTAGAAGTGTTTCGCGAAGATTTTGTGTTTGACTTATTATGAAATCAGCTTTTGCTTTTTTGGTTTATTTGTGCATTAGAAAAGAAGTAAGGTTACGTTGCTAATACCAAGAGCTGTACAACCGATACGTTTATTATTGGCATGGCCTAATCATAAAAGTATGTTGAGCACGATAAGTCAAAGGCATCATCATTATCGTCATACTTCATGCAAATACATGACCGCGTAGACCGAAAGATTTTGTCTGATTTGTTGAAGAGTCCCATAGATACTAAATAGCTCTAACCAACTAACCGCAGCAGTCAAAAATCCTTTGTCAAGCGGATTTCTGGTAACGCGACTCGGAAATAATTATGTACTTGGTGAGAAATAGTACTGCAAAATAATGAAAATATACTCCCAGTAGTTTCTATGACGTTTGGAATGTAAGCGCTGTTGAGCTATGTCGCTTACACCAGTATTAAAAATATTAACATCATATAAACATGCAGGGCCGTACTGTATAAAATTTACAATTGTTCCCCATGTATTACTTATGAGAGGCTTTTAAGTAACCTAGGCGAACCGTACAAATTGTAAGATTGTGAGCTACAATTTGGTCATTGGAATTTGAAATCTCTGACGGCTTGCATTACGGAATCAGAAAGTTGCAATGAAAACTGAAATGTTTGGGATATGTATATTCATAACGAAAAAGCGATTTAAAATTTATATAGGAAAACTTAGTCCACAGGCTTACAAGTTTTGTAAGCTGACGGTGACTCCAGTTCATAATGTTTTTTTAGCTAAATTTATAAACTACACAAAAACAAAATATCGCCACAGCTTACTAAATTGTCAGTGGTACCCCACCGAATTTTTCAATTTGTGAAAATATAATACAATATCTAGACCTTGCATTTAAAAGTTCTACGTCAAATTACAATATGACACTCGTCCAAATATCTCCCTCTGATTCCGAAATTCGCTTGCAAACCGTCTATATGTACATATCTTACTTTTTGAATAAATTTAGTTGTAAATTTTAAAAGGACTCTATACAAAGGAAAAAGTCTAGCGCTTTTGGACTTTTTCCTTTCGTTTTTATTTAACGTCGAATTACCTGAGTGAGTGATTCACAGTTGTCCATGCTTGGCATTATGGTTTTAAGAAAAGATCAAAATATGACAGAAGGAAAGTCTTGGTTTTTTAACATGCTAGGGGACTATTGATAAAAAAAACTTTTAGTCAAAGTTTAAATGCTATACTCGTTAAAACAAACAATTTTGTGAAAATGATACATGTATTCTGAAAATTATTTTTTTACAACTTTGGGTCAAAATTAAAACGAATTTTACACCAATACACTTCTCCATGGGGTGTACACGGCAAGTTTCAGCTAATTTGCCAGTGCGCTCGAAAATCAGAAATTATAAATGTTTGATAAATGTCAAACAAGATTTTTAACAGCGGGCCAATTAGTCCGAACATGTGATGTAATCATAATCATAATCATAATTTCATTCAGAAACATGACTCTGTCTGTTGTCAGTCTCAGTCTAAAAGTAAGACTCTTAGATTCTGAGAGGGTCTTGGCAACGTTTTACACATTAAACAATAGATAGATGTGATGGAGAAGCTATTGCAACATCTCTCATAAATAAGTAGACAAAGACAAAGAAAAATATTTCTGATTCTTTTAAATATTGGCTGAATGTAACAACAGCATTTGAACCGTAAATACTTTGCAAGGAATGTATCTCTCAGAGGGGGCTAAATATAAATCACTTGAACCTCCCTGCAACCCACTTCTTTAATTTTGCTGAAAATGTTGCCAAAGATACAATTCATGCCCATCTTCAATTTACCAAAGGGTTTCCCATGACAACCTAGCGTTTTGGAGATATGGAGGTTCAAATTAAACCTGCCATTTTTTTTATGGTAACTTCAATCGGTTAGTCGGTATATAAATGACTGAAGTTTGCCATACTATAAAAAGAATTTGGTTATTATATGTTATATTGATTTACAATCCCATAAATATAAGACGTTCTACGAATTTCCCACTCGGTAATCTTAAATCCGATTCTTACAAACTTCGCGTCAAGAGCAAAATAAAAGAACGAATCACACTTTTTTGAAAAAAATCATAACTTTTCATTGTGCAGATGTAAATATAAAAACAAATTAATAAGCAAAAACATAATTAAAGATTGTTAAATGGATTCCATCATCTACTTTAATGCAAAGTTTTACCCACCAGCAGCGAGTCACGAGTAAACCCGTAAGCTTTTAGTAAGTGCCATATCCTCTCATATCCTATCGCTCTTAAAAGTAAGCAAAAGCTATGAGTGACAGGCATAACAGGACCAATGTAGTAGTAAGGTTTTTGACGAGTTGAATATGATTTTATTGTTAAAATTGACGATATGTTTATCAGGGCATTATAGTAGCTGTAAACAACTAGTGTCATAGGCTACCTTCCTAATAAGTTTCCACAAAAAATCTTTATATTGGACGTTTTTATCGAATACAGGGATATGAAGCGCATGTTATAGATTGCAGGGTTACCTTGTATCAATAGATAAAAGTGTCATTTAATGGAACTGTGCAAATTAGGTGAAAATAATATAGTCTGGCTCAACAAATCTTAGAGCTCTCAAGGCAAGGAACAAATTCCTGCTTTTCAATGTCTATAATGAGTCAAGATACGGTAACCAGTAACAGTAACCGCACAACAATATAAATCTGGAAACCGACAGATAGCCGGTGTTTTTGTATACATTGTAAGTATATTGTTACCATATCATCATCCATGGAGATTAACTGACACCAGTGCAATTCCGCACTGCTGTTTACCATTCCTGTTCAGTAGCCGAGTTATAATTTATTTATATGCGTTGATTTATATGATTTTGTACGGACTGCTATTATAGACATAGAAATTTCATCGTATAATTAAAGTTAAGCACTAACTAACTGTTGATTGTTTCGCAAAAACAATTACATATGATATGTCAATTTGTCGGAGAAAATATAGTATATGAAGTGTGTGATAGATGTTTCCATGATGATGATGAAAAAACACGGATGGTGAAAAGAAACCACCACTTTTAACGTTTACTTCAAACCTGGCTTTATTTTAATAATACATATTATGAAATAATTATTATGTCATTAGAGTAGCCTATTTAAAAAAGCCAGTTTGAAATCTGTCACTGGCAATACAATGTCACTGTCCATGTCCTGAGAAAACAACTCTAAAAGTCAGTCTTTCATGTTTTGTTATGCGTTTACTCTATCGCCTTTGTGTATAAACAAATGAAGCTCGAGATTTATTTATTTGTTTTTGATTATGAAGAAACTGCCTTGATTTCCAATGTATGTATTCATACAAGGAACTCGTTCAATTTGTAAGATGGGTCACATAGACTACCAACAGGGCCATATGGCATAAAAATTACAATTTTACGAATTGACAAAATTGCAATTATCTCCCATGTATTGCTTATGAAAGGGGGTTTTAAGTAACCTTTATTTAATTTAATTTAAATAAGGCCCAGGTCTATTTTCCACTTCATTTTAATATATAGCTCATGTCACATGTGGAGTTACATGACATTTTGGAAAATGTTTGCCATAGACGATGAAAAAGCATAAACTAGAAAATTGTCGTTTCCGTAGATTCAAGTTTGAATTGGGAATATTTGTCACTAAGTGACTTAGCATGCAATTACTTGGAATAATTGAACATATCATTGCTGAGTTAACGATTACTTGTATAATGACCAATGAATGGACTGACCACAATATGAGACAGTTGCAGTTGCACTAGTTGCTGTTCCAGCAATACCCTTTAAAAGACTCCCACACTGTCGTATATATGTATTTTCCGGGAGCATTAACAACGGCCGTGCATAAGAGACACTTTTCTGCAATTTGTATGTAGTAACAAAAAGAAACTTACAAAAGAACCTCGTTGATATATTAAAGCATTTTTTCCAGTATCTATCGACATGGCTGGTCATAATTCTAAACAGGAACAGTTCATTAGAGAAACTATAGAAGTATATTGTTTATCTAATAACAGTTCCAGAAAATTTATTTCATGCATACTATGCGTCCTTAGTGAGCTGGGCAAGTGGGTTTTGGTTTCTTAAGTAGGGACAAAAATCTTAAATATTTAGTACAACGCCTACTTTGGTAGAATAAATTACACCTGAGGACTAAATGTTGCGTAGCATTTAAGATATGAATGAGTATGCATTCCAGAATTCCCATGCCAAAATCATGGCAAAATGTGCATCTTTTTTTTGCAAAAATATTATAATACTATAACTGTCTCTTTAATTTTCGTACGTAGTTCGTTGTGTCATTATCAAAATATTTATTGAAAAAGTATTGCATGTCATGAACTTCATGTGCATATGTATGACCCAATACAGATGTTACGATTACTGTATTATGTGAAGTTTTGTTGGGTAGGTTTCTAACACTGTCAGTCGGAGAGATAGATGGCTGCTAGGTGCTTGCTTATAGGTGTTAAGAATTCAGCGGAAAATACTAAGCCTGTGTTGTATACGAACACCAGCACAATGGTGTGCAGATTAGTGGTATGGTTGGGGTCGATCCCCTTAACCTCTTCCCTTAGCCATTTACATGTAACTATATTACTGTTAACTACGACTTTTTCTATCGCGACGAAATCACTTGAAGGCGCTATAGTCATTAAGTTGTATACGAACACCAGCACAATGGTGTGCAGATTAGTGGTATGGTTGGGGTCGATCCCCTTAAACACCTCTCCTGAGGAACCTCGTGTTTCACGATATCAGCTGGCTCAGCCTTTTATATTCATAGGGAGGCTTTCCCTAGAATCACTTACCATAGCATGCTCTTTTTAAACGGTGTTCTCTTCTGAAACCGTACCACCACTACACATTGTTATATGAGAAGTGCTAGCCAGTGTTAACTTGCAAAAGGTTCTCATGTCGGATAAAATGTCTGTCTCACAGTCTCTCTTTAGTAGTTCCTATAATATGCTTTGCCACATTTCCAT
The DNA here is from genome assembly GCA_027744055.1 of Callyntrura sp. NNG-2020. Classification (NCBI taxonomy): domain Eukaryota; kingdom Metazoa; phylum Arthropoda; class Collembola; order Entomobryomorpha; family Paronellidae; genus Callyntrura; species Callyntrura sp. NNG-2020. Next base: position 11,099 of record JAHZNE010005211.1, read on the forward strand.
TGCCATACCCCAAATCCATACGCCTTAGTAGGATAAAATGCAAGACATGAATATAAATAGCTATATCACTTCATATCTTGCTTTTACTGTAAATGAAGCTACAAAATTGACAGCAAAGCAGAAGCGTATTACTATATAGTATAATTGTATGTGAGGAACAAAGTTGTATTCTGTTTTGTTCAGAAAGTTTGCCTTGCACACATGCAACATTTTCTTCCATTCTCCAACATTAGTGTCTCTCTTTGAGCAGCAGGGCTAGTAGCATAAGGTGATCATGGGATTTTTAGCGTGTACAGCGAACAGGACTTGCCCACACAACTGGCTATGCACCAATGCGAGTAGTAATATGGTATCTTGTATGCGATGCAATGTGGATAGATAGATTGTTGTACGTCGTAGTCGCAGTCAACCTCATTTTACCGTCAGACTACTTTAGACAACCGACTTGAACACATCTATGCAGATCTTGTGTGCAGTTATTGGTATACATGTGCTCTACGAATTTTGCTAGTTTCATACAACAACGCATAAAGCTATTGCAACAGTTTGATACAACTTTCTCCATTCTTATTTCTGGAGATTCACCTGATTAACTGGATAATAATATATTCATTTTGAAACCATCTATTGTATTGGATTAATCACGGACTGGTAAACAAATTGGTGCTATCGATTTGTACAAAAAACAAAAAAGTCATAATTTCATGCAATAAAATTTTTGAAAATCATCTAAAGTTTACATCTGTCTGTGCCGCTACCGTTCCTTTGTTGGTTTGGAACGAGAAAACAGTGGACTGTGGAAAAGTTGTAAAGATTTGGAGTACGCCTTTGCCAACTACATGTTAGCGCATACTTATGCATACACGACGAATTGTAAAGTGAATTATTAATGTGCCTGGAGGTTTTGTAATCGAAGGAGATAAATATAGAATTGTAATTATAATATTGGAATTAATTCAGCAGCAGAACTGTGCTTCAATGTGGCAGTCATTGTGCTATAAAGAACTATAACCTTCAAAAAGTTTTAACATGAAATCATTGTGGAAAACGAATAAAGTCGCATCTTACCACATGACTTCTGGGTTTTATGAAGCTGGCTAATGCCCGTACATGTAATTTAACACTCGTTAAGTGAAAGACAGGAGAATATTACTTTGACATTTAGTTTTAAGAGATTATATATAAGACAGGGGGTGTGTTTTTGTTGTGATTGAGTGCATCTTATTCCTTCATTTTTTTAGCTGGTAGTATTTATAAGTATTTAATACTTTGGTCGATTTTACTATATTATTACGAATTTACGATAATTATTTGATATAATAACAGTATTTTGTGAAGATATCCTGTGAAAACCGCAACTGCAATACTACATAATATTTTATTAAGTGTACTTTCTCGTTTCTTCTGAGAATATTCTGGTGCGTTGCAGCACCATCTAGGTTGCTAAATAAAAGTATTAGTGAAATTATTGGTGAAGGTATAACTGTTTATATGAGTAAGTTAAAAATGGGAGCCCAATCAGACCACGAAAGTGGCTTCTTTGAGGGGGATGAGTGCGCTGATGATGACGAAGTGGAAATTATTCACGAGGAAATAAATAATCCTGGAGCAATGATAAAACCGACAAAAGGTAATACACTCATGTCACTGTGAATTACTTCGTACTCTTATTAAGGTTAAATGAAGGGCGAAAATAAATATGAGCGACCAATGTCGTATTTCTGTGCACAATGTAGAGGACTAGCTTTCTTTATGGTGACCTTAAAAAAAGAAAAGAAAAGGGAGGTTAAATGACATGAATTTTAAAGTAGCTGAACATTTTTCCTTTTAAATTTTTTTTAACGGAGTTATGAAATCAGAGTGTTGGAGTGGTCAACTAGGACTTTTGAGTATGTATTTTTATTGCTTCAAGGAAAGAACCTGAAGCAAGGTCGAATTACTGACCATCTTATATGGTAAATGACAATGTACTCTATTTTACACGGAATGGCTTAAGGCCGTCATGATCAGAATCTCGCTACTGGTCCTCAATGTCAGTGCATTGCAAATTTTGTGACCTTGTTTTCTGTATGTATTGAAGTTTTGGCCTCTGTGTTAAAATAATTCTTCTTTCATCGCATCTTCAGTTACATTAACTTCTTTATTAGCACTTGGCACTTTACAGATAGTAATATGCAAGTGAATGTAGATTGTTGTTTTCCCAGGTGTCCATTTACATTTAAAATCATTTAAAGACCTTCCTTGTCAAAAATTAGGAATATAAACTAAATTACATGTTGTTGACAACTGTATATCTATTCCCGTACAATCATATAAAATGTGGTTGAACCCGTACTGAAATTTTAAAAATGAGCCAATTAATGTGGTTCTTAATTTAAAAAAAAAGAAAGCTGTAAAACGGGAAATTAAAAAAGGAAACAAGAATGGAGGGAGAGGTGGAGGGTTGTTACTTGGATGGATTTGTAATTTGTACGGAATCCTCCGCTCAGAGTGTATATCATTATGCAAATTTATCACACTACAGAATACACATGAATATATAATTAGGGCTGATAAAAATTGAAGTTTAAAAAAAATCATTTCCTGCACTGCAGCTGACACTTCGGTAAGCAGGTTTGGATGATTCTTTTTTTTTCGAAAAAAAAATTGTATCTTCATATGCGAGATAATTACCTATGTTCCTTTAACGAATTTTTAGCCGTGTTTTTGCTGAGTAAAATTAGTTTGTGTAATGCAGCACGTATTCTTTCCGTGTGAAGCGCGTGCAAATAACTACCTAAATACTTGGAATATGTATCAGCGTAGATACACGCATCCACAGTCAGGCCGACGACGACAGGCTGTTAGATTGCATTCAAAGACTTGTTAGCGGATAGCACATCTGCTGTGCTCTGGAATGTTACAAAATATTTTTTTACTCTTGTTTCTCGTGCATCTAAATTGAAAAGGCAGTCTTTTCTACTGTAATTGACGATCGATGCCCTTTAGCTCATAAGTTGAACTTGGGTTTCTGATGTAACACTGATTTCGAGATACATTACTTTCTTTGCGAATCGCTGCGTTATGTCAGTATAAATATGAAAATTTCCAGTATTTTTCTTTTCTCTGGACAACATGTAATTATCATGCAAGTCGCTATGAATCAATCCTGAGCAATATTTGAAAGGTCGAAATTCCTAGGTTTGTAATTATGGAAAATTTAAAATTTCCTTCAGGGTGACGGTATAAATGGCAAAATATTGCCGACTCACTCCCACTTTCCAATTAAAATATTTTTTATACTCAGTATCCGTATTCCAATGATTTCATAATATGGAAACGACTATTACAGACGAAGTAAAGCTATTTGCATACAACATTTTGCAACAAAAGGATGATTATGAAATATTATCATAAAATAATTCTTGTGATTGTGACTTGCGTCTTTTCTGAGGAAACATATTATTAGCATTTTGAAAGACACTGACAAGGTTAATGCTACCACGTTGATTTATTGCAATGACCGCAACGAGAAATCATTTTCCCATAAAATAACCTACCTTAAAAAGATTTCCAGGGCAAGCAGCAAATATCTGATCAAATAGAGCCCGTTTAGTTTTCATATTTCGTCACTTTTTGAGCATGTGGATCAGCCTGTCAAATTCATGTCAACATAAGTGTAAAGATTCACGGTTGTTTACCATTTGCCAGTCAGTCACAATTAAAATGAAAACGTGTTTCCACACATCTATACATGCTTTATTATGCGGTGACTATGTTTATAAAACTTTTTTTTGTTTTTTGACGCCAACCAACATACAAAATAATGAGTGATTCATTTCTAATGACAGAGAAGTAGGAAGGCCTTTTTTGTTGTCATCTGACCACAAATCAGACGTTGTAATAGCGTTTCAAACTTTAAATTATACGTGCTCATATCATTGGATTTCTACTTGGTACTAATAATGGTATATAGAGTAGTGTAAGTTTAGTGAGAAAATAAACAAAGTACGCTTCTCTACTAAAAGACATTGACCTGCTGCTGCTGTTGTTGCTTACATTGAAATACAGAATGAAACACAGAGAGCTGAGGTTTTGTAGACAAGAATGTTCACAGGAGAGAGTAGAGTTGGTTGTTGTGTGTGTCTGCTGTTTTTTATACAGAGAAACGTTCCACATACACACACGCTCCCACTGTTCCTTACTGACAACATTATGTGCACATATTCCCTTTTTCTTCTTTGCATGCATGTTCATTTTATTCATGTAGTAAGAGTAGTCGTATCTTTTATACTTCTTACTATTCTCACCAACTTGGTATGTATAATACTCCAAGAAAATCCCGTTGCTGGCTTTGCACTGGTTTTTTTGTTGCCGTATTCATCTACCCTTCTCCTTTAATTGACTTTGTATTCCATCCTTCCTTCCCAATCTTGTGATTTTTATGGATGCCAACATGAAAATGGTGTTTGTTCTTGTTCCTGAAATAAGTGTTAAGTTGAGAAGTAGTTTCGAACTTTTTCCTTTACGATGAAGGTATGCTTACAAGAGCAAAAGCAGTAAAATGCATTTTTTCCTGATTTTTCCTCTCTCTCTCTCTCTCTCTCTCACTCTCCTCTTGTTCAATGTGTGTGTATTCATTCGTTTTTGTATCATGGATAGTTAAACATTTGGTTTGTTGGTTCCTAGAAAGTAAACCAAACTAAACGTTACATTTGTATTTTTTTCTATTTCTGTTTTTTTTCTATCCTGCGCTCCCGCAACTTTATAACTGGACTGGAGTGTATTAACGAATCCCTGTTCTATAATATCATTGGATTGCTTGTAGTGTAGTGATGATGACGATGATGGTGTAGAATATTTGATTGGCAGAAAAGCAAAAACTGCATCCTCATTTCTGTACAGTAGTTGTGGGTAGCTGTTGTTTGTGAAGATAGAGTTGATAAATGTAGGAGTTAAGGAGTTTGCCTAGAGAACTTCATTCATTGACAGACACAAGCCGGAATAAACTCATACGGTTTGTATTATATATATAATATAACGGCTGTTGGCTGTATACAACAGCTGCTAACTTGCATTTCAATAATGTTTTAAATTATTATAAAACAACTTGATCATCTCTGTAGCTGTGTACAGTGTAGAAAGCGTGTTATTTTTTTTCACTCGTGGACCGACTTGAATTGTTTAGCGTAGCACACACAAATGTTATCATTACGCAGTCATATAACGTCGTCATTATATTCATCATAAGCTCTTCATTTCTCTGTAAAAATATCTTTGTGCATCCTGCTTTTGTTTTTACACATAAAATAAAATGCATGCTTTACGTGTATTAGTTAATTAGGTTTTGAAGCTCATTCAGTAGACCACTTCCATATGCAGATGCTGTTTAGTTTTCACTAACTGGCTACATGTTACACATGCTTTATTTTTATTATTATTATTAAAGCTTATGTCACAGTGTTAAAAAAACTTTGTCTGCTTGAGGACGATGAGTAAAATCCTTTTCATTGCAAGACCGACCTCATGGTAAATTCCGTGCTGTTGCAGAGGTTGCGATAGGTATACCTACATGTATTATGTGTAGGTACGTATCCATTTGTGATGGCAAGATTAATCGTCGTAGCTGTTTCCTAAATTTACTTACGTATGCTTCTCCAAGAATCATTTCTGGATGATGGTGAGTCATTTTATGACAACCAATAGTTAACTTTGTCGTCTTTCATTTTCAAACTTACTCCAACTTAGCACTTTTTCATAGAAAAATAGGCATTTGTTTTCGTGATATTAACGGAGCTACAAAGTATGCGTATGCATTGTTTTATAAATGAATTGGGAAATCTAAAATACGTTTTCGTGATACCCATGCATGTGGTCAAAGTGAAGTGGGCAACCGATACTTTCTATTGAATACAGTTTGCTATTACTTGGTTCATTGTCTACGTGTTTTACAGCATTAACAATAAGTGCGGACCTATTCATTCTCTAAGGCACAGACTGCTGACTCATCATGTTTTCTTCTACGAGCTTCAGTGAAGTCTAAAACCTGTTTCTTCCAGAGTTGTCTATTTTTGCATGTTTACAGCTACGTAGTTTACTCAACCGGCCTTTCACCATTAGGTATGCACTCATTTTAAACGACAGGAATTTGGGATGCAGAGATGATAACTATTCTTTTTTACTGCAGCTGAGCATTAAAATACGAAAAAAATGGATTAAGAAATTTGAAAAATACAATGGTTCCTTTTTTCCAGGAACTTTCCTGCAGTATCGCTTATAACGAGAAAACTGATGATTAATATTTTTTAGTTTAGTAGGGTTCCACTTTATTAGTTGGCATAATTGCTGCAGGTACAGTATAAACTATTATGCGCACGAAGATACGAAATGAAACAATGAAAATATTCATTACCTTCCAGTCCCCTTTGAAGACATGGAGAAACTACTGATGGATGAGTTTTTATTAGGTTGTTAAAAGATAGGCATCGCGATACTTTTCAACATCACGTTTTTGGCCATGGCTCATTTCTTCTGAAGATCATGGCTCACCCTCTTTTAACTTCTCACCTAATTGGAATATCAGAAGCATCAGCATCCAATTGATCTCGGCAGTTCATTGAATGCCGCATCAAAGAACTCTGCTGAGAAAATATTATGTTGATGTTTGCAGTTCTACGTATAATATATACTAGAAGCCAGCCAACTTCGTTTGGCGAAACTAAATTAATAAAGGGGGATTTCGGTAGTGATGGTCGGGTGCAAAATATTTTTATGCTATACAAACAATCCTAATATGCTGATGCTAATGATCCTATTTTCGTGATTTAAGGTTAGTTATTTTAATATTTCGTGATAGACACAGTTGTATACATAAGTCTTTGGATCGTTTTCAAAAATCACTCCTTGTGCTGAACTTGTGCCTATCTGAATTGAAAGACCATGTTTGCTGCGGACTCTTGAAAAAGCTGTGTACAGCTGACCGTGCGTAAATACTGGAGCAGGAAGGTATACTCCAATTCGATCGAATGTTTGTCCCTGCGACTTTGTAATTGTAATAGAGTACGCCAACCGTAAAGGAAATTGTTTCCGCTGTAAGTCAAAGGGTAGATCGGAATCGTTTACATCGAGTTTGATTCGTGGAATAAAAACTCTTTTTCCTTTGTGTGTCCCACTAAATATGCTACACTCAATAAGATTTGATCCGAGGCACTCGACAATTAGTCTTGTTCCATTACA
>JAHZNE010005212.1:0-16208 GCA_027744055.1 Callyntrura sp. NNG-2020
CGGAAGTAATTACTTAAATATCATGAAAGAGAAAAAACTGACGAGCCGTATTAACTATTAACTAAAAATGTAAGTGACATACATACGACAAAATGTTGGAGAACCCCTTTTCTGAAAGCTGTAACCCCATTTTCCCTTGAAACTGTTGTTAGTTTCACTTTCTTCGTTGGAATATTTATGTGTTATCACTTTCATCTGTTGTGCAAACTTTTTTCGTTAGTCGGAACAGTGCAGCAGCTGCACGTGCATTTAAAAGTTCACAACGTCATTCATTCATCAAACTCGTTATGCAAGTGACGATATAAGCTTTTCTCACGAAAACATATTACAGACTGCTGGTAGCGCAAAAAAAGAGGGACGACGTGCATTAGCTCTTCCGTTACATTAAGAATATAACATCCCATCAGTGTGTTCTAATTTTTAAGTTTTGCAGGGAAGCGTGTACAATATTACAAGTAGCCTACCAGCCCACAAAAATTCCATTTTCTCTTTGGTTGCCTGGCTTGAGGGTGGTGGTGGTGGTGGTGATTCTGTAATAAAAAATTCAAAAAAGTGCTTCTGCGTTGGAGCAATATCTGAATATTAAAAATATTCTGGAAATGGAAAGTTGTAGAAATGTAAATGCGGGAATGGCCTCTAAAGTTATCTGGCCTCTGGTGATAATGAGTTCCCTTTAAGAGAATGGCACACTGCAAAAAGACGAACGTTTCTTTTGTATTGTTGTTGTGCAAAGTGTGTTCCATTTATTGCTGGGAAGATGAGAATCATAATATTTTATGTGAATGTTACCTTCTTCGTATCGTTCACATCTGGAATTTAAAACTGCCATCTACATAGTCTGGGATACAGGGGTTGCCCATATCATTTCCAATATTGCTTAACGTTCCTAAACTATCATATTGCGTGCCATATTTCTATTATTGATTTTATACGCCATTCCAAATTGCCATTTCCAAAGGTATGAAGAAAACATACTGAACATGAAAACTTTTTCATCTTACGTTATGAAAGTTCAAGGAATCGGTCCATATTTTATAGGTGCATAATAAAAAGGTAATAAAAATGTAAGGTAAATATACTTACCTATTCTTACCACAAAGTATGTTTTCCCCACTTACTTCTAGTCTGAATGCTTTTGAGCTTGTCAAGGACAAATGGGACAAAATTCAAATGGCGCGTCGCGGCTCCCGTTCCACAGAGAAACAATGTCTGTTGTTTTGTTTAAAAATTCTAAAAATGTTACCTAAGGCATCAATGAAAACACTGGAGTTGATAACAAATAGTACGCTGTTTGGTTGTGTGTGTGTTTATTTGAAATTTGAGTACAGCATACCGAACGTAATACGTCTATGTATTTATAAATTTTTTTTTAAAAAAGAAGGTGCTTAGATAATTCAGTCTAGATGATTGTCTACGTCGTCCTATAAAGGTAGTAATAGTTGTCTGATTTATCTATACGCCTACACATTCGTCATTTGTTTGATGTTTTTGCTCGTGCTATTTTGTTCTTTCATCCTCTTTAACGAGACAATGGAAGAAGCTTAGTTGGAACAGAAAAGTAGACCATGCTATACGCACACTGCAGTATCGCTATATATTATCGTCCATTCGAATATTGAATCAAATTTATGAGTCGATCATTCGATCCAAAGAATTCTTGCTGTTTCGTTGCATGTAACTGAGACTTTCATTTCCATTTTGTGTTTCTCTGCACAGGACTAACAAGCTACAAGCTACTACCGCGAAACAGGATATCTGTAGACTTTAATATTAAAATAATAAAACGATTCATATAAATAAATGTCTACGCCAACGCATGTATACAACACCATAACATTGAAAATAGGAAGGTAGGTAGATTTTTTGGAAATGAATCCATACAGTGTTTTAAGTAGCTCATATATTTCGGCGCTTTGACAGCATTATATCCCATGCGAGTTTTTCTTTAGAATTGTTGTTGCTCTGATTTTGATTCGAGAATTGCAAAACAATCATAATCATAACGTATTATACTCCGATGTGTTACGCAGGCTTGTTGGAAAAGGGAGGCAAAAGAGGTTGTGCTGTGTATTCCGTGTCTATACATGCTCGCACCCTGTCTGCCATAAACTACCAAACAATTTTTGGCATATTTAGCACAGTTTTACTCCAAAGTGTATCGCGACTGTGACGTTGAGTGAGCACCAACAAAAAATATTACTTCTATTTTCACAAAGAATACATTGGCATTATGAATAAGTGTTTTTTCATACTGTCTGCTGCAAAATGTATGATTTAATGAAGAAAGCTCACGCAATGGTAAGACCAATAAAGAAAAAAAATACTTGAAACCGGATACTTTCTTTGTACTTATGCGCTTGTATATTTACGTATAAAAATTGTAGTTTATTCTTCGCAAAGTGTGTGCTAGCTAGCTTAGGTGCCATTAGTAGACCCTTTTATTAAGGAATATAGTACACTTTTCGTACACTTTTGTAGCACCACTTCCAACTTGGAAACTACACATGTCAAGTGTTGTACAATGTGATTTGGCAGAGTAAATAGTAAACACTACCTCTCAATAATAACTTTTTTGTATGTAATAATAGGTATCTTATGATGATACTGTGTGTACTTTTAGCGAGTATCAAACATATTGAAAGAAAGCAAGTTTTTGCTAACTATGAAACAACTTTCTGCTACGTACCAAGCAAGTCCCAGCTTTCACGTTTGTATTTACCTTGTATTTTTCCCTTGTTAGCCCGTCTCTAAAAGTGATTCCTCCTTATGTAGTGGCAAAAACTTTTGCTTTGACTGTAGTGATTACTGGATTAAACTAGAAAGAAGCCTAGTCGTCTACCGGAGTAAGAAATTTGACAGTTTGGAATAATACAATGTAGACATATTACATACCGATATATGACTGCGTCCGTACGTATTATAAATGACTTGTTCTGCCAGTTAGTAAGAAGAATTTTGACATTATCTTGCTTACTGTAAGAAAAGTGGCGTCAGCAAGTTGACTGTTGACTGATCATTTTATTGATAATTGAGACATATTTTGCTGTTCCTTTGAAAAAAAACATTTTATGCCATTTTTATTTCGAACATTGTATGCTCTTTGATAGCTTACTTTTCCAGGAAAATACGACGTTAGTCAATTTTTAATGTCTGTACAAAACTTCCCTGGCAAGAATATGTAATTTTCCGGAATTTCAACTTGTTCAAGCATTTTGGCAAGCATTCTTTCCCAAAATGGTGTCAAAAAACGTAATCTGACGTGTTCATGACAGTTTTTTGTTATACAGTTAACTCCGTAGTGGAGAAAATAAGTATTACGTATTTAATAACCGCTCAAAGAAAAAGGGCAATAGATTGGTGATTGGTATGTCAGTGCTGTGGTATTGATTTTCTGTCAGTCAATACTTGTTTTGCTGTTTTGTGGATATCCAGTGGCTCAGTCATTGCACTTTTTGCCCGTAAACAATTCTCTGGAAAAACAGGTATATAAATATATAAAAATGAGGTTTTACAAAAGGAGCGGAAGACTCATTTTCAGTTCGTTTATAACGTAACATAATACGGTTGATTAGCATGGGGAAATCGAAAATTCTCCACGTGAAAATTTACAAGTCAGGCTTTCCCTTTTAAAAATTCAACGGATATATATAACAAACTTAAGTGGAAAAAAATGGTCATTAATTGTGAAGGGAAATTAGAGTGAATAATGTATGACTGTCGAATCCACTTTAATGTATAACTGGACTAAAACGGGTATTTATTTAACTGTTGTGGCTGCGGAGCATCTCCAATATTTACTATACAGTGTAAACACGTATACCTTAATATAAAACAGATTTCCCCCCGAACACATCAGTTGTACAATATAAAATTGTCACAAGTAAAATCTTGGGACCGGATGTTTGCAAATAAGCCAGTAAATATTATCGAAACATTTTGAGCTTCAATACATGTATATATAATCTTGTCATTGGTACGTGCAACAAGACCAACTTTCTGACGTCCTAATGATCCCCGATCAATATATTGGTAATTTTATTGGCTTCCCAAATCTACACGTAGGAAATATGTCAACAGCGCGCATACGGTATACCTATAACGTACATATTGTCATTGCCCTTTTTGCGAAATCCTTATCTCGCAGTTTTGAATGGGACGACACACGACACGACACGACCATGTCTTCTCAGAAATAAAGTTTTTCTGGGGAAAAGTTGTAAAACATTATTGACTTACATGGGGTAATCGTATAAAGTGTACTTCTACAAAACCAAGACAAGCTTTCATGAAATGTATTTACGCATTTTGAAGGTGAGTTGAGTTCGTTAGCAAACTTTCTACACTAACAGTGGCAACATTGCTATAAAGATGTGAAAAGTTGCCATCGCAATACTTGAAAAGCCGTTTACGATTTTCATTTTGTTATTATTATTTCATATAATCAGAAAAGGAAAAAAATACCGATATGTAGTACAGGCAAAAATCAGTTGACAACGACAAGACAACTAAAACAACCATATATACATAGGAGCCACGTGCGCCGTTCACCCTTGTCATATGTATTTGTAGGCAACGTGTATTCTGGTATGTTCTTATATTGGAAAATATGGGCACTGCCTCGTGCCGTGTCCTTTTGAGCTCCCCCCATTTTTCGTTATTGTTAAGAAAATATTGCAAAGTAAGCATAAAGTTGGGAGAAGAAAAATTCTTGGTTTTCTCCGATAAAAATAGAGACAAGTCTAGTCAAGCACCAGATAACAATGTCAATGTCACGTTAGGCATGGTGTTACTAGTGGTATTACCATTACCGTGCCTTACATTTACCACATTTCCTTGCTTCTTCACAGGTCAATTTTCATACCTACTGCTGCACCCCACTACCGGTTTCGTACGAGTTCTATCATAAATGTGAATGAACGTTTATTGCTTATTAGTTCCAAATTCCTAGTATATTAGGTATACGAATTGCCTTTCTTGGGAAAATAGGAAAGGTCCTTCTCCTCTGTCCTCTTTACTGACAGCAACGCGGTGGCGGTATATCGTGTCCTGCTTCTTCGTTTTTTTTCTTTTTTTTTGTCGTGTGGCTCTCCAGCTTGCTTTTTGATGTCATTACCCGTTCGTTGATTCGTGCCTTTGCTATAAAAACAGGCAGCCAAGAAAGCACTCGTTAATACTCCTCGTAACTGTCATAATGCTCGTATCATCGTGCATATTAAATACTAACGTACGACCTTTTCGTAGTCGTGCGACTGAAAAAAGAGTTTTTTTGCATAACAGCAACTCAGCAGAATTTTCTGTACAAAAAGCCTAGTGAACACGACTGGCACGACTGGTGTCTAAAACATGAAAACATGGCGATCATTTTGATGCTCTCGATGTCGTCGTCAACGGTGGGGGCAATAGCAGCACAACATTGAAAAAAGACTGCACGACAGGATACAGAACGGAAGGAAGGATGTCAAAAACCATGAAACGAGGAAGCAGAAAAACTATTCATTTTTCCTTGGTTACTCTCTAGAGTGGTGTGCTGTTGCTGTTCGTTGGTATGATTATCGTTGCTTTTGTCGTTGTACTCCTATCATCATAGTCATTTCACGTTCCTTCCTACAACCAAGTCATTTTGCCGCGGCACAACCACTACCACGATTATGATGATGATGACAACGACGCCTTTTCTCACTGTACTTTTGTAGGTACAGATGTTCGTTTATTTCTTGTCGAAAGGGAAACGAAATAGGTGTTTGATTTTTTGTCAACCGAGCAGGAAAAAAACTCGTCAAAATGCTCTATTGATGCTATTTCATTCAACTTTACTATCACATCAAATTACATCACCTCATAATCATTACATTTAATACTGCTCTGTAGAGAAGAGAGAGAAAAAATTCTATTTTTTCGGTTGTCATTTGCCAACTTTGGCGGTATTTGTAGACACTCGTACGCACGCACGCACACACGCACATGTTACCAATTTCCAATGTCTCCGGTTGCCAAAAATATAACGACAATGATGATCGTGGTGATGGTAATGACAGTAGTTCCTTGTTTCTTTTCTAGATAGTATTCATTACTCTTCATTGCCATATTAAATGTCAATTTATTGCCTGTATATCATCAAACGGTCTGGGAATGAGTGGTACGTGCGGAAGACCCTTGACGTTGTTTTTTCCCGTACGACAGTTGAAAATAGATGTGTGCAGACGATACAAACAACAAAATTGCCGTTTTTCTCTAGTCAAGTCTCAAGTGATTGGGTGGCGATCAAGACAACTACTAAAAGTCAACTCTCAAGTCAATGTCAGTCCATTTCCTCCCTCAAAATGAATATGTTTATGGTTTTGAGTTTTCTCATTCCCTTTTACTTCCCGCGCGGTCTAACCACACATGTGGTTATATTCCATCAAATTCCCAATTCAAAGACCATTTTCTCTTCAATCAATCTCTGTAGTGTCTTTCAGTGAACACCCTGATATTCATGAATTTACCAGTCGACAACGACGACGACGACGGCTGCCAGTGTCGAAACGGCAGAGGGAAAGTAGTTGTTGCATGATGTATAGTTACATGAGCCAATGTCACTTTATTTAAAATTAATGAGGTGAAATGAAAGGGGTTTTGGTTTTTATGGGATAGTCGATGCACATTAGCGTACGTATGTACATACTTGCTTGACGATAAGAAGACACAAACTGAAAGTGCATGCACGAGAGAGGAACCGAGAACGGTGTTGGTGACAATGGTGTTCGTTTTGTCAGTTGATCTCGTTTGACTGGATTTGGTGAGTCATAAAACGGTGAAAACGAAGTACGTGTAGTAGTGCTGCACATAATGGATGGCAGAATGTTTTGCTCAGCTCCAATACCTCATCCCTTCTGGAAAGAAAAGGAAATATCAACGGGAATTTGTAATTTTGTAAATTTTTGAAAATAATTTGGTTACAACGCGTAGGTTTGCGTCTTGCTAAATCCTTCCTGAAAACAGGGGAAAGAAGCTCAGCAACAACATAGAGACAATCAGTGCTTAACTTCAACAGCTCATCAATTCCTATCACCGTTTTACCATCAACAACCAACTACGAGATGTATGGGCTGCCTCATTTCCCTGCAAATTATCCCACATTTATCACATGAGTAAACATTTCATTATACGCCTAGGTACATCATGCCCTTCTTACTATACACTATACACCATATATCGTACGACTAGGGTGCTACTCTTAAACATATGGAAAGTGGAGCTTTCAGGATCAACGGAGGAATAGGCACGGGTAAACTTGTCACCATCTACCATCTGGGGATGTATAGCATTTTTTGTGGCTTTTGGCTGGATTTGTGTAAAACATAACAGTTTAGTTGTCTTGTTGACAAATCACACCACGGTGCATTTCTACGCGACTCCACCACTGGATTACTCGGGGAATCAACATCGACAGCTCGTTTTAGAAAAATTTACGTAGAATCAAACGGAAAGTTGGATGTATATGTGTAGTATACTTAGTGCTAGTCATGCCTGTGTTTTATGTAAATTCCGCATTCCAATGGATGAAGAAGTGTCAACTAATATTCTTTAATACCACCGTGAGACTTTGCTTGGCACTTTTATCAAAATTCCTGGAAAATCCTCAACTTAACTAGGGAAAGCTTGGCTGAAAGCGCTNCTAATATTCTTTAATACCACCGTGAGACTTTGCTTGGCACTTTTATCAAAATTCCTGGAAAATCCTCAACACAACTAGGGAAAGCTTGGCTAAAAGCGCTCAAACGATTTTGTGTGACAGCAGGTGCACGTGAGACTACAAGGGCACCTTGGCGTGTTTTGGCTGTTTTATTGTACTAAAGTAAATTAAAATGAAAAGTCAAGTCAAACAATAGTTTCAACCGACCACAACATAACACGAAGGTGTGTGTGAGTTTGTTGTTTCATGATAACATAGGTATTTATGTAGCTTACAAGTATATAAGTGGTAATGTGGTATATGTATAGTCGTTTTCTGTTTTGGCGACATGGACCCCACTGGTGTCGTTGTGTCATAGGATGTACGTAATTTTGGCAGCATGAAACGTAACACCCACGACACGACCACATGACATGGTAGTGTTGATAAGACGATGGATAGGCTAGCGAGAACAAGCATTTTTCCTTTTTGTCTGCGTATTATACATACGTTATGTGTACTGTCGTTTTCCGTTCTAACAAAACGAAATATTTTTAGAAAACACTTCCTTCCTTTATTTGTTTGTTTATTACTACACGACACGACCTATCTGTAGCCAGGTTTTGGTCTCCTCGGGTGTGCTCATACAAATCGCTGAAATATTTAGAACAAATTAGTTTAAGAGCACAAAGTACAATGTCTGAGTATGTCTACAACACGTACACAGTACACAAAACAACACCTACAAAAGTACTTTTAAGCATCCCTAGAAAATTGTATTTGTACCTTTTTTAATAACCTGAATTATTTACTATGTCTAGTTGACGTATGCTGAAACAAAACTGTATCTAAGTACATGGTCTCGGCTGAGTGCATTCTATGTGCACCCTTTTGAAATATTCTGCCATATAGTCATATACCTGCACCTAAAATATTACGCAAGGAAAATACATAGATACACGAATAGGTATGCACAGCATAGAAGGTGTATTCCCTGAACACCAGATTGAAAGTTATTTTCATATTATTTACCATTTCGGATTCGTTCCACCAACAGATTGTGCTGTATTATGTACTCGTCTTCCCTGTCAAAGACGAACGTGGGAGTGGTCCATTTGTTTCTCCTGGCGTCATCTCCCAGTAAGCGTTCATTTAAAGCTAAAAAGAGCAAAATAATCCCTTGCTCATCCTCTGTGAAAATTTTGTTCGGAGAAGCACAACATGGCTTTAGTTGCTGAATGCATGCCTCGTTCTGCGGGAGATTATCATCATTACTAAAAACAGTTAGCATATATGAGGATGACAAGGCTACAACGACTTAAATCAACAAAATAGCTTAAATGCTCAAACTACTCGGCACTGTCTGTTTTTCGCCTTAACATCAGACACAACAATTGAGCGTTTTTGAGCTTTAATTGTCAACTTTGTGTAATTAGTAAAAAGTGAATCCTTCATGAATGCATTCACAGATTCTGTCCAAACGTTATTGTTTTACGGTGGTTTCTCTACTAGTGGTTGGTGGCAATGGTGGTCGTTGTCGTTACAATGTGACAGTCATTTATATTACTTATGTTCCATCCCGTGTACACATCACTCTCTCTCTCTCTCTCTTTCTGGTTTTCAATGGTATGTGTCTGTGTATGAAAGCAGGAAGGATGATTAGGGATTTCCTCCCCTTGATTTCAGTTCCTGGTAGTAGCAAGTATAAATCCTTTACCACAATCACAACAGAACAGCACGCTGCCAGATACAAATTTATACAACACTGTGTAATTAATACGCATTGGTGGTGGTTCCACTGGTGAATGGCATAGAAGAACTGTAAGCACATTCATCTTTGATTGTCGACGGTGTCGCCAGGCGGGATGTTGTTGGCTGCGTGTGGTAATTAACAGGTTATTTATTGCGCTTTCCTCATGATGTGCTAATGAAATCAAATGAAACACTGTTTTCAATGGCCTATACTTACAGATATAAGGGGCAATATGTATCTTTGTGTGAATTTGTCTTATGAAACTTTTGTTAATCTTGTATCTATACTGTAGCCACACTACTATGATGATAGTCCGAAGAATACGCAGAATTAATATTATTAAAAAGGGGATAGTCCCCATGCCATGCCACATCATTTCACTAACTAGTTGGCATACAAAGAGTTCCATATAGGTAGGTATTCTTGCTGTATGCCCATAAATACGGTTACAACTTCCACATCTCTCGACGACTCAAATGATGGAAATGGGAGGCTTTAACTATTTGCCTTATTATACCTTAAGGCTAACACTGCCGCCGTCACTGCTGCAGCCGTAGAAAAATACTACGCAAAAGAAAAACCACACAGCTTTTTGTGTCATACTGAAACTGAGGAAATGTTGAAAGAGAACAATACATGCTGTACTTTTTCTGCTTTTATATATTTCCATGTTGTACTTATGTACGCTTGTTGTATTTGATAATGGAGATAGGCCAGACGGTGTGGTCTATCAAAAAATTAAAAGTGCCACTCTTGATTAGTTGCTCGCATTAAAGAGGATTAATTTTCATGTGGTGGTGGAGACAAAAAGAAAGAGAGAAAAAAAAGTAAGAGGAAAACAAGCAGCAAAGTGAGAACACTGTATAGCCCTGGGCACTGCGTAGTCTGGATGGAAGTTTGGACGATGACGTGAATGTAATGTAGTCAGCAGACTCTTGCCGTTGTTGTAGTTGTGTTAAATGTACGTGATTAAATTAAACCTTCATAAAACGTAATTCGTGTTATTATATTATACCGGCCGGTGACTACAGCAAAAGAAAGCGTGAATAATATTTTGACGGTTGTACACATGACGTATAAGAATGTGAAAGAGATTATGCATGTGTACGTACATGCCTTCGCATAACATGTACATGCCTTTTTCTTTATACTTTTACATCATCACAAACCCCCCCCCCTGTAGAAAAGAGTGCCCGTCATATACACGGGTATAAAAGCCTTCTCATATTGCAGCTGTGAAAGAAAGTGTAAGTATGAAGGACAGTTGAATAATAATAGTGCCAGTGAGCCAGTCAGATCTCCCCTTAGGTTATGTCAAATATTTTTATGGAATATTTTGATAACAAAACAATGTTGCATTTATATAATATATCTCTACGCAGAGGGATAGATGACCGAGGCAGAAAAAAAAGTATATAGGTTATTTTCCATTCCCTCACGCTCTCCCACTCCAGTGAGTCTTAGCTCGTTTATCAATATTATTTGATCTCTCTTCCCCGGACGCTTTTATCATTTTTACCACAACAGGAGCAGCGGAGAGCGACAACACGGATGAGCTTGACAACCGACTGACTGTATAACCGACTTTCTTTGATGATGACGATGATGATTATGATGGCGTTGAATGACTAATAGCATTTCACAAAGATTTGACATTTTCTGACAATGCAGTGAAACGAAAGGTTAAACGTTACGCTTTTATATCTCTGTTCACGATCAATAAGAATGAAATCGAGTTTTTTCCTTCCACTTGAAATACCCACGAGTAGTAGTAGTAGGAGTAGTAGTATTAGCTGCTTTGGAACGAGCAGGAATTATTGTGTACTACAACACGTTCTGTACAACAGATGCATATCGATTCACGTAATAGACTTCTTTTTCATTTTTACATGTTTACCTGAGAATGCCATGTCTCGCCGGTTTTGATCATGGAGATAGCGAGCAGACTTACTACTACTACTGGTGTGTGTTGTTTGTGAGGGCTTTCATGCCCCTTTGCCCCACTTCTGTAGATATTTTTTTCTCAATCGGCCAAAACATTCCATTTCTTTACCTACATGTTTTGGTGTGGTGGAGCTCAGCAGTTTCTTAATCGAATGCAGTGCAACGTGAAGGTAGGTCTGGTATTGTGTGTGTGTGTGTGTGTGTGTGTGTCGTGTCCTGACATTCCGCGGTACCATTTTTCTCAGCGGTAGCAACAGCCCCGACATAACTACCACCTCCTCTTCAGTTACTTTTCTTTTTCAGCAAAGCCCTCGTTTCGTCGTCGTTTGGCATTCAGAATTTAATGTGTTTTGATGTTTTCCTTTTTCCCCTTCCATACATAAAGCATATTATACTGGCTTTAATCATGTTGGACATGGCCACTGACTCTACAGAAAATTGTTTAATCTTATCATTTTTGTGATCTAAATAAAAGAGATCCTTCGATGGGAAAAAATGATCAAAGGAAGAATCAAGACGATCAAAATGTTTACAAGGGAAACGAAATGTACTCAAGCCGATGACCGTATTCTGCTTGTGTATAGGTCCGTGCGTGTTTCCTTCGTCGGACGAGTCCTTTGCTTCAATGCGTGTGTTCCATAGTAAACAGCTTAAATATTAGATGATGGTAATATATGATACCACGTTGCTGTACGTTGTTTATCCTATTTTCTCTTATCTGGTAAACCCATTCCGACTTGACAACGTCATGTAAGCCTATTTTTTGTAAAATCGGATCTCCTCTCTTGTTGATAGAACGCGTGACTAGGTTTAAAATTAGAGAAACACAAAAAATGATTTAAAAAAAGTGATGCGATGGTCCTCTCAATATTGAAAGGATTTTTTTCGTCCTCCACTATTGTAAGAAATAAAAAAAAATCGTATTATGAAAAGATGCCGTAATATTGATAATCCATTATTAGAATGACTACCTTCAGGTAGTCAGATTAAGATTCAGTAAAATAGAAAGAAATCTACCAGTCCCATCTTGGGGGATGATCTTACTACGTAGGCCACATTAAAGTAGTAGGTTGCATTGTGTCCTCTTTTATGAAATAAAGTATGCGCGATCAAAATATTACTTCTTACATCCCATCACATCAGCATCTATCTCCATATACGCACTAACAATAAGAGCCGGTGCCACACGTACAACATAATCCTTTTCTGTACCCGAAAATACCTTTTTTCTACTGCAACGAGGAAGAAAAAGGGGAAGGGACGTTATAATGTAGTGACATTATATAAACGACACATGTGGAAACATCTTGATGCTGAATTATTCAAAGAATAGGGTATATAAAGGAGAAAGCGGGTCCCCAATACAGAGCTAAAACTGTTAAGATCCTGCTGTTATCGGTCGTTAAAGGCGTTTCAGAAATAGTTTTTCGAAGCGCAAAATGCACCTTATTTTCAGGATCAGTAACAGTCGGTGATACCACGTCTGACGAAAGCACAAAAATCTTCATTTTTTCTTTCTGTCTGGGCGTTGGAACCATTCACGGGTTTCCTATAATGAACTTTTTCCAGGGGACTGAACTACCTTTTACATAATACATTGATGTCTGCACCGTATAACGTAAACCTGAGATGTCAATGTCTTCTCCGGATGTTCTTGTCGACGTTGATGTAGATGTCAATGTCAGATTGCCACTTGGAAAGAGGATATTCTCTACTTACGAGTC
This sequence comes from Callyntrura sp. NNG-2020, assembly GCA_027744055.1. Taxonomy (NCBI): domain Eukaryota; kingdom Metazoa; phylum Arthropoda; class Collembola; order Entomobryomorpha; family Paronellidae; genus Callyntrura; species Callyntrura sp. NNG-2020. The sequence goes on from JAHZNE010005212.1 coordinate 13,076, forward strand.
GTGTAGGTATATAATGTGGTGTGCGTTTTGCGTGTGCAATAAAAGTAGATGGTTTTTACACATTTTCCACTGATACCGTGCCATGCTACGGTAGGAATATACTGGCAAGTCTATTTCAATCAAAAATAACGGAACTGTCCCAAAATTTGAAAGGAGGAAGGAAAATGAGAAACGTACCGTAAATAGAAACCGTTTTAAAATTCCACCACACCATTTACCATCAGCATTCTTTGACGACGGCAGCGACAACCCTGTTTTGCGTTTTTCTCGTTTATTTTGAATTTCATTTTGGCGTAGAAAAGAAGTGTCAAGAAAAAAATCTTTCGGAGAAAAAATGTAGACAAGGAATCTAAAAGGAAATTTAAAAGCGCTCAATTTATTCACTCGTGTAATTCATTTAAATAATGAACTCTTAAAAAGGAAAATTCTCAGAAAGTTTTACCACTGATGAGCCTAATATTATCATCCTCTTTTGTTGGTTCGGTTGGGTCGTCGGTGTGAACTGTAAATGAAGGCGTTTTAAATGGTTGTGCATATTGATTTTAAAATTCTTTAAACGTTTCGCTTGTTTTCTAACGTCTTCATTAGACTTTTCTCGCTCGTTGTGGATAAACACGTGCACACACGGACGACGGGAAGAGAGAGAGAGCAGTATCAACTCGCGTACTAATTAAGTTTTAGGCAGGCCCCACGTCAAACACCAACTTGTGAAGACACAAAAAAGTTTCAAATTTATTAGTGGTAAAGAGTTTAGTAGTCGTTGTTGCACTCCTTCATCTGCTACACTCTTTAAAAAGGTCTGCTGGAGGAATCAAAGAACACTACGAGCAATTGAAGATCAAAGGGCATGCCGTGCCATGAAAACTGATGAAGATGTGCTCAAGTTGAATATGTATACATACACTTATCCAAACACGCATCTCAGTTTGTACAAAAGACTAGAGATATCATTGCAACAAGCTTGGTAAACTTTGTATTTCACACTGAGAATAATATTATTGGATTATATTTAGTTGCCCTACTGAAGCGTCACGTTACAAGCACAACAAACAACGCAAAAGCACACACACACACACACACTATTATGGGTTTTATTATTATTATTATTACCACCACACGACTTCAGAGCACACACTCTAATTATGGTTTTTGCGGCGGGGCATGACAAGAAGAAGAAACGGCGAAAACAAGGACTAAATGTATGAAGACTCCGGGAAGTTCCAAGTTGGATGAGGTGTTCGTATTGCTTTTTCTCATGATCACCTATCAGTTCCGTGAATGCGTTGTTTGTTGTTGTTTTTAAGCTTCATCTTTTACCCTGTCATGTCATTTCGTCTTGTGATCTGCTTTATGAATGCGTTATACGCAAAATGATATTTTATATTAATATGCAGTTATGCTTGTCGGTTCGGGCGTCTCAAAGTAACTCAAATGAACGTAAATGACGCGGTGATTTAAGATTGCCTACAAGTTTTTGGAAGAAGTTTACTTCAAACGTCGTGTTGTGGCCACGATGATGTTGATGTTGCGTTATATTGTGCGACATAATATAGTATATGTGTTGTGTGTGTATAACACCAAATTCTTGGTGATGCGTGATGTGGCGGCGTATTAAAATGAAGTACTTAATTTAGTTTGGTGCGGTTTGGTTTAGGAAGGACATGGAAACACAAGCCTTGTCCGTTGTGGATGATATGATGTGCACCGTTGTTTTTTTTACATTTAGGGATGATATTGAAAGAGTACATGATCATCTATTATGTAGATTTAGTATCTCTTCGACCAACATCATTTTACATATCTAAGTAGGTTCAATCCCTGCTTGTTTCATTGTTGTTGTTGTTCTTTGGAAAATGTGTAAATAAGCAAAGAGTCTCTCTGACTGCAGTAGTCCTTCATGCCATTCAAATCTTTAGAAACAGCCATAACTTTGACGGAGGGAGGAAAAGTTATCAGAACCGCACATTTTAACCTTGAAAGTTCATCCTTTAATTAAGATTTTAATGTGTAGGTATTATAATTTGTTGAAAGATAGATAGATATACATGCATTGCATGAAGGAATATTCACTAAACTGCTGACTGCATTAATAAACTGTGGTTGCAGCTTGTTCACAACTTTGTTGATTAACAGCAAACCTCCAGCTAACATGCTCATGTGTTGCTTGACATGTCAGGAATGACCGACCATGATAGGTATATTCTGCAAAAGCGGAATAGATTAAATATCGACGCTTTGAAGGGAGACGCGTCGCCCACATGCATGCTTTTAACATGCAAACTGCTGCCCCCTTTGTGTCTGCGTTCAAAAACACTTGTCGTAGTCTAAATTCATTTCAGATTCGGAATAAAAAATAAGTTGGAGCATTTCAAAACATGCATACTTTCTATTCCTTTTCATTCAAAATGCCAGTTCCTGGTACATGCTTTTACATGTATGTATGTATGATGTATGTATGTATGTGTACATGAATTCCTTTTCTAGACACATTTTTTATGTATCTCTTTTTTCACGAATTTCATTGTTCCCTGAGGTGAACTAGCCTTGTTCTCAACTTCTTTTAAATCGGTTGACAGTCATAAATAACTTTTTTTCTCAGCATAACAAAATGAGACGTAATAACCCAATAATGGGAAATAGGAAAGAGATATGCTTTATAAATAAGAATACAAATGTTTTTGTGATTTCTCAAGAAATGTCTTAATATTATACATGGTCTTTCATGGTACATGCAAGCATGTATAACCTTGTAACGGCATTTTACTGTTATTTGCTCACAGTGGGATTTTTAAAAAATAACTCAACTTTACGATCATACAGCAAGCGATAGCACAATAATCAACTTTCCACCAAAATTGTTTTGTGGTATATGGTCCAATAATACCGACGCATTTTAGCATTAAATCTCGTATGAAATATATATATGCACATATCTGTACACAGTAAATGTGTCCGGCACGGCTACCCCGTGAACTTTCATGTATTTTTTTCTATTCAAATTCAAAATGGCTTGAAAAATAAAGCAAATAATTTATTTCTTTTGTGTGTGTGTTGGCTCACCATTTTTGTGTTGTAAACTGAACAAAACGAAAAATGCAGCAAGCAGCAGAGTGCAGTGGGAATCGAATGTGAG